>VZRS01013279.1:100401-158316 GCA_013398055.1 Ifrita kowaldi | reverse complement strand
GCTCGGCCTCACTCGGCCCCGCTCGGTTCGGGCTCGGCCTCGCTCGGCCCCGCCCACTGGCAGGCGCCACGCGGGAGCGCCGAGCTATTCCACCAGCCGCCGTGCGGGTACGGTCCCCTGCCTCGCCGGCCGAGCGATGCGCTTTGCCGCTCTGCTGAGCGAGCCTGTGCCGGCTCCGCGGGCCGCCGAGCGAGCGGTGAGCGGGACCGGGAATTGGGAATGGTAATGTGGGAATGGGAATGGGAATGGGAAAGGGAATGGGAACGGAGCGGGAATGGCGCCCGCCTCCGGCCTGCGGGGGGCCGGCCCTGTGCTCAGCGGGCCCCGCTCCTCCGCACCCCTCCGGCTCAGCCCGCGGTGTGGGGGGCAATGGGCCGCCCGTCAGACGTGGGGTGCCGAGCCCCCCGCAGTCCTGAGGGCCGGGCCGGAGCGGGGGCCTGAGCTCCCCCTCGGTCACACAGGAGCGGGGCTGAGCTCAGCCCTGAGGGCTGGGCCGGAGCGGGGGCCCTGGTTCCTCCCCCCACATTGCCACAAAAAGTCACGAACATTGCCACGTTTGCCCTCAGGCGTCACCCACTGGCAGCATTTAAGTCTCATGAAGATGAATTGAGGTTGCAGTTACCTAAAAGCGGGTTTGCGTTTGCTCTTTCCTCTTGAGAAGCAGCTTTGAAGTTTTCCAGGTGTCCCTTGGTTTTACAGCTTACCATAAAGCATCCAAACCCAGGACAAACGAAATTCATTGAATTAATAACTTTTCCCATGCTGTGGAGGTTTTTCCACGGCTGCAGTATTTCTGTGCAGGGTACTGCTGAGCAGGATTGGATATTGCAGGTGTAACAGTCTGTGGCTGGCATGGAGAACGTGGATATATCCCGTCTCTTGGGACACAAGAACTAGGAGAGTATCAAATATCGCTTGCAGGAGCTAAGCCCAAACCAAAATCAGGTTGTTCATTTGTCTGTAGGTATTGTGGAATTCCTCGCTGAATTTATTCCCACTTTGGGTGATAATAGACTCATTAAACCTTTGGTCTGAACAATTGTGGTTATCCTTACGTGCCTCCTGAAATTTCCTAGATGTCCAGTAAGGGCGAGCACCTCACCGGGAATCTCTCTTCTTCCAAAAAAAATGCTGAGTTCTATCCCATCACGANGCCGCCCCGGGCCGCCCACCCCGACCGACCCCCGGAGCCGCGCACAGCCCCGGCCGGGCCCGACCTTTGAGCCTGCCCCAGGGGAGCAGGCCCGGCCGGCCCAAGGGGGCGAACGCCCGTGGCCGCCGCGGCGGGGACACCCGGGGAGAGACGCCCGCACTCACTGGAAGGAGGGCGCGGTGCCCGGCAGCCGCCGGGACTNTCTTTCCTCTTGAGAAGCAGCTTTGAAGTTTTCCAGGTGTCCCTTGGTTTTACAGCTTACCATAAAGCATCCAAACCCAGGACAAACGAAATTCATTGAATTAATAACTTTTCCCATGCTGTGGAGGTTTTTCCACGGCTGCAGTATTTCTGTGCAGGGTACTGCTGAGCAGGATTGGATATTGCAGGTGTAACAGTCTGTGGCTGGCATGGAGAACGTGGATATATCCCGTCTCTTGGGACACAAGAACTAGGAGAGTATCAAATATCGCTTGCAGGAGCTAAGCCCAAACCAAAATCAGGTTGTTCATTTGTCTGTAGGTATTGTGGAATTCCTCGCTGAATTTATTCCCACTTTGGGTGATAATAGACTCATTAAACCTTTGGTCTGAACAATTGTGGTTATCCTTACGTGCCTCCTGAAATTTCCTAGATGTCCAGTAAGGGCGAGCACCTCACCGGGAATCTCTCTTCTTCCAAAAAAAATGCTGAGTTCTATCCCATCACGAAATTTCAGCCAAAAAAAAAAAAACCAGTCTGTCCTAAAGTTCTGGGCAGAGGGAATGACAGGAAACCAAATCAGCCATGAAATTTTTTGGGGGAGAAAAAAGCATTATGAGATTTCTCACAAAAACAGGAGTCCTTTATTGAGAAGGGAAATAAATCTTCAAAAAATTGGAGGGGCTTTGTGTGACAGAAGGGGATTGCTTGAGGCTCTTTTTTTCTTTTCCCCCTGTGATTTTAACACACTGATTCTTTAGTCATTGCAATTTCAGGAGGAATTTCCATTTTAAATTTGCCTTAATATGTCTTAGCTCCACCCTCCTTCATTCAGTAAAGATTAGCATGTCATGTACTTCATCCAAGATAAAACTGGGTAAAAGCTCGGCATTCCCTTGTCAGAACTCGAGTTCAGGTTTTCTAGGAAAATCCTAGGAAGTACAGGAGCTTTTCCCCCAGTCAGTGGTCTTTTTGGGTTGGTCTTCCACTTCTCTTGTGCCTGTGATTTAAAACAAACATGTATTCTAAATTTTCTGCAGCGGACAAAAAAAATTCCAGTTACTCTAAATATGGTGCAGTCCAGTCTCAGCTGCGTCTTTTTATTGTTGAATTGCTTAACTGTGTTTATTCCAAGCTTTTTTCTTTTTACTTTTCTGTGTTGAATTTTAGATTTACCCAGCATGTCTTCACTAACAGAGAAGGACAGACCAATTGTTCAGCTGTTACTCAACGCTGGCACTTGCCCACGATGTATTTTGAGGTTCTGCTGCGTGGGATCACAGATGCTTTACAGACATCCACACAAGGTTTGTCCTTCATTGTGTTCTTGGGCTCTTTGCCTGAGAGGAAAAGGAGTTATGAAAAACTGTGCTTTTTCCTTTAATGGAAAGGAAATTTACATTGAATTGCAGAATTGGTAGGGGGATGCAACTGAAGAATTGAGAGCATAGGTTAAGGTTAAATCAGAGAAACACGGTGTTATCAGACATCCTTTTCAGCTTGCTCTAATCCCCTGTCTCCATGCTTGTGGCTGCTGGTGTCTGTCTTGATTGTTTCACCTTTGTTCAAGTTTAGACTCTCCAGAATTCATTTTTAACATCTTTCTTTCCTATCCTTTTCCATTTTTTATCGATTATTTGAGGAGAGTTTGTTCATTTTGCCCTTTTTTGTTCTTTTGCATCTCTACCTGATTTTCCTCTGAGTTGCAACAACACAGTAACTGCTGTCTTCCTTACTGCAAACCTTTTAATGAACCCTTCTTCCTGAACTATGTCTTATCTCATCCTTCCGGGAATCAGAGACATGAAGGTAACTCTTAATTTTTGAAGGCTTCTCTCCTGACACAAAGTTTTTAGTCTGTGTATTTAATTTCACCCCCACCTGTGTCTGCTCTCTTTTCTTTTTATTATAGTGGCCAACTCTCTTCCTGGGCTAGTGGAGTTGGAGGAATTCAATTCTAACATAATCTAAATGACAAGAAAGCACTAAATGTCTCTTTTCATTGAATAATGATTGGGCAAAGATAAGTGTGTTTGTGGAAAATGTTTGTGTTCTTGGATGATAAACAAGTTGTTCAGCAATGTTTTCTCTGGAAATTCTTATTTTGAGAGAAATGCAGATTGGAGCTGTTGAATTGTGTCCTAAAGATGTTTTTGGGTATAAATTCCAAGTTGTTCATTACATGCACTGAGCCTCAACTGGAATGGTACTGCCTTATGGAATTGTGTTTGTTAAAGAGGAGAAAACAACCACAGTGTGATTCCTCTGTTTGTGTTAGGATGTGATGAAGGATTTACAGGAATTTCTGAAAAACAATCAGGAAAAAGAAGACACAGTCTGTTTGGATGTGGCTGACCCCCCTTGTAAGAGAATCAGGCTTGAACACAGGGATGAAGGTGCTGATGATGTGAACCACAACGGAGGCATCCCGCAGATTCCTGAGGCTGACAGTGGGGATGCTGCAATGGAGAGCTCGGCTGGGAGGGTTTGCAACGTGTGTTTGGGAATCCTCCAGGAGTTCTGCGAGGCTGACTTTGTTAAAAAGGTAAATTCGTAGCCTTTTGGACTACTTTTTTGGAGCTTGTGTATGTTGGGGCCTACAGGATAGAGCTGCTGGCTGAAAACATTGTGCAGTCTTTTTGTTGTTTTTTCAAAAGAGGTATTTTCTCTTTCTTTTGAAAGAAAGAGACCAAGAAACAACCCGAAACATTGGCCTGTTTGGAATATTTGAAATGTAGATGGCAGAATTCTACTGCATCCTGCTCCTGGGCAGTGTTTGCACACCTGTGCAGCTGGGAAGTTACATCTGTGGTGGGACTGAATTTTGCCCAGACTTTGTCATAGAGGCACTTTTTAAAAAAATAGCAGTGCAGGTGCAATGGAATGACTGCAGGGAGCACACTTTCCTAAGAAAAGGGCTAACAGAGATGTGGTTACATGAATTTAGGAGAAGACCTGAGGTTCAGCTGCTTTCAAGGAAAACCTCAGTGGAACTGGCAACATCTCTTCACTTTTTCATGTGACAGGAAAATGAGGAGTCATCAAGTGCTGTTCTCTGAACTACCTGTTTCTAATACAGCACAAACCTGTCTTTAGGAAGTACCACAGGGGAAGAAAATGTTTTGGTGGTACAACAGGTTGTGGATAATAGAGAAAATGTGAGTTAGGAGAGAATGTGGGCACAGAGTGTTGCAAAAACCATCTCTGAGCAGTCAAATTGCTCATGTGACAAACCGAGATATCAGCTAGAAAACTCACACTGGCATCTGAGATGTTTAACAGAGTTTTGATAGAAAAGGATTTGGTTTAATAGCGGGAATGCGTCCAAAATGGGACTAGACATGTAGTTTCTGTCATTGCAGAACATAATTGTTTCTTTTTTGTTTCCATTGGCAGAATATGTATCTTTTTACAGAAACCACTGCTAATGTTTGTTTCAGAGTTACTCTCTTCGGTAGCAATGGAAAATTTGACAGCACTTGTTAAGGCACCACAAAACCTAATTATTTGATACGTAAATTTCTTTATTTGAGATGCTTATTTCACTTAAAATTTCAATATACAATTGGTCCTGGGCTTAAAATAGTGAATTTGGTTGTTTCATAGCACTAAGGATACAGTTTGTTAGTAAATTTTTTTGTAACAGGACAAAAAAGCTTATATTTCAGTAAGTTGTTAGTGATTATTCTGGTTTGTATGTTGGGCAGCTTCCTGGGCGTGTGATAGCATGCATGAATTCACAGTGATTATGTAGAATAAAGATTATCAAGTTTATAAAATTATAAAGATTAATATTAAGCTCCTTCTCTTACAGGTGTGCCAAAAAGTTAATTCTGCTGACTACCAGTTCACCAGTTTTGTATTTTCTGTGTCACTACCCCCACAGCTGTCTGTCAGGGAGGTAAGTAACTTCAATAATTAAACACATATTTAAGAAAGTAACTGTGGAATGCACGAGCTGGAGGTGGTTTAATTTTTAATTGTTACTGCTTAAGAAAACCAAAAGCACATACTGGAAGTGGAGTCTGCTCTCCCCTTCCTTGTGGGTGAATATTATTGTAATTAATAAAGGGCCTGAGTCACTTCAGTTTTCAGTTAGCCCAGGAGTTACTTCCCATCTGAAACCTGCAAGGAGTTTGTTTAAATCCTCAGTGAATTGTTCCCTTTGGTGCAGATGCCAGCCCTGCTTTGAGGATCTTCTTGGAGACACAGCTGGTGCCTTTCCAGGGATAAATGATAATTGGTAGTGCAGAATGCAAATGAAGGAGTTGGAGGATGAACTCCTGAAGTGTTCAACATTTTACATGATGGGAAAAGACACTCAGTTGTGAGATATTTTGCAGTCTTCCCCTGAACTTTCTGATACAAAATGATGTAAAAATACTGTTCTAAAAGTGATGCAAAAGTGGTGTTTTAAATGGCAACGTGTAAATCTGTACAACAGATGCTTCCTGCAGTTAAGAGTGGTGGAAGCCTCAGTGAACATGGCAGAAAGAAGCATAGATGGTGTTGGATTTATGTGTAAAGCTGTGCTGAGGCCTCTTCTGCTCCCACACAGTTTGTTAAGTAATCTGCTGCATGTGCAGTGGTGATTTGTGCTGTTAGCTGTGGCATCCTGGGCAAATGCCACTCTAATAGCTGACAAATATCCTACTCCTAAATCTTCTGGAGCGTAAGATGCTCTACTTCCCATCTTAAATCGAGCATAATTGGTGTGTTTGCTTTGTTCTTTCTGGCTGGGTGAACTGCCCTCATTCCCATTTTGGTTTTTGATGCCTCTAAAAAGTGAGGTGTGTCAAAAAGCACTTTGAGGCTAGGTGAGTATTGGGATGCCTGCGATGCTGTGGGAAACCCCAAACATAGGTCAGACTTTACCAAGTTTTACTCCAGCTTTAAGCCTGATGGAAGCTGTTCAAAGAGCACCTGGTGTTTGCAGGAAGGCTCGGTAGAGGGTGGTGTTGCGTTGCAGTTCAGGTGAGGGATGTCCTCACTGCCTGGGCCTGGTGTTCCAGCAAAGCAGCAGTGCTGGGGACAGCCAAGGGAGTAAGAGTTGTACTGTGGGCCCACAAATCAATAGGTGGAGTGAAATGAGCCAGTAGGAAGCTCCAAAACTGGATCTGTTCCCTTTGGAAGCAGTTTTGGTTCAACTGGGAGAAGGTTTGGATTAAGAAGTTCCAGCTTTCTATTCCATGCCCCCAGTCTTGCCAAATGCTACAGCAGCTGTTTGCTCTGACTGCGGGGTGAAAAGGGGTGATGGTGGAGGAAGAACTTTAAAAATCATGGGGGTTCATCTACCTCCTATCCCTTTATCACTTTAAAAAAATAATCGGTGAGAACCTGTTTTACAGCCACAGAAAAGCAGCAATACAATATGTAAAAATGTCTGAAAATATCAAAATCAGATATCAGAATATCTCAAAATGCTTTGTGCTGAAAAGAGGTCGTTTGTTAAATTCTGCTTTTAATTCTTTGACCTGCTCTGTACAAGAACATGTGTAATCCTGTCATCAAAGGACACCCAAAGGCAGCCTCTCTCCCACTGCCCTCTGGTGTGACACACAGGTTTTCTCCTTCGTCTTTTTAACAAAAAAATCAGAAACTGCCTTTCAGTATTACCTTCAACTCATTTAGTTATGACAGTTGTCATCCTGCCAAGTCTAAAATGTACGAGAGGAGCCGGAGAAGAGCGGGGCATAAAATCTACATTTGCATAGTATTTGTATCTGTGATGCAAGGAAGCAATTGCCTCCTTCCACAAGTAGGAGATTTGATTGAAATAAATCATAAATATGGGAGTCCCAAGTTTATGTCAGACAACTCTATTAGAATATGAAGTGAGTCGTGCCCTTCAGAAGGGTGACTGTTGGCTCTGTCTGTGGTCTCAGTCGTGATCCATCATGCTGGTGCTTGCTACAAGGACATTGATGCAAATAACATCTGTAGTCATTACTCCCTGTAGGGCTGCCTGTGCCTCATCCTGGAATTCCCCATCTCCAAGCTCTTTTCTAATACACTCAAACAACGCTGTGGCTGGGATTGCACATGGTACTTCAACTGTTGCCACTGTGGTCCCTCAGATAGCAGCAGAATAATATCCTGCAGCTCATAATCAATACGGTGCCTGAGCTGCTGTGTTCCAGAGATGTGTTTGCTGCTCAGCATTGCCCCGCAGGCTCCAGCTCTGTAATGAGCATTTTTCATTTTCAAACCACTTCGCAAACATGAAGTAATTACGAAGTAGAGGGATCTGATCCCCTGCTCCTCATACAGCTGGGAGAGAGTGAAGGGGTTTGGCTGGCTTGGTGGTTGAATGCGATTTGGAATTTGGGATCTTTTGGCTTCTGTGCTTGCAGTACCCTCATCTGTTGTTTCCCCTTAATTGAAGAGGAAAAGTAATTTCTTTAATTCTCTTTCAGCTTGGAAGTCAAGAGAGAGAGGACACGAAATTTGACCTGTGGTCTCATTTTAGCATGGCTGCTCCCATGCAGAAGTTTTGCCTATTTTGTAGTTTTATCCCCAGAAAACAGGGAAGAGGAGTGAGATTAGCCACCCCACTGAGCCCCAGCCCTGCATGTTCTCTAAATCAGGGCATGGGAGAGGTTTCTTTGTAAATTGGCATTTGTCAAATGCAGATTCCTAGGCCCAGTTCTGTGGTTGTCATATCCTCTAGTTCAGAGCTACGTTCAAGGAATTTCAATGGAAGCTATTCTTATTTATGATGTTATCTGGGTTATTATGCAAACAGGATTACAATATACTTCAAGCAAAGCAGCCTTACTCATACTGTCTACAAATGCAGGATAATGAATCACGGTGGGTTTGAGCAAACAGCATTTCATCACTACAACTGCATTTGTTTTGTTCAGCAGTGTGGGGGTTGGTGTTTCATGGATCTAACAAAGCTCGTGTCCTCTCTCCACCATCCCTCTTCCCTCCTAATTTCTAGCACTGTTTTTAGGGTTCCCTCATTCTTTTAGATGTGCAAAAGGAAGGATAATAGACTTTTTTTTTTTTGATTGAGCTCCTTATCAGCATGGAAAAGGGATCTATGATGGGGTTCCTTCTGATATCCATGTGATCCTGGCCCTGCTTCATGAAGTTTGAGACCTGTTCTCAAATCTCTTCCTTAGAACTATTTCCTTGACAATGGCCAGTGATTTTTTCATCAGTGTTTGGGGGAGGTTATTCTTTAAGCACTGTATATGAAGAATGAAAGACAGGGAAGGGATTTAAAAGTCTGCAGCCTACAGGCTGAAAATTGTTTCACTGTGGCTGTTTCAAATCAAATAGCTTGATTTTTGGAATTCATCTCCAGTGAGGATGGTGACACAGGCTGAATTACTTAAGTGGTTTCCTGCCAGTCCTAATGTATTTTGTAGTTGTTGTTAGTAGAGGAGAACTGAAAATGTTGTTGTGCTTCATTGTAGGAAGTTTTGAGGGGAGTTTTTCTCTTTGTGCTAATTGTTAGTGAACTCGAGCATTTGTACTAAAAGCTCCCTCTGATTTCTAGAACTATTCTTTCTGTTCCTCACCTTTTCCATATTTAGCCTATTCTCCTAAGCTAAGTGGTGTGCTTTAAATAAGGGGATAAATCTGGGATTACCATAAGACCAAGTATATTTTTAATTTCTTTCTTTTTTATAATGGATGATAGCTGAATTTGGGGTTTTATTCATTCATGTCAATCAGCTTTCATATACCATTCATTTAGACACTTTTTTTTTCATTTCTCTGTGTGGAAGATAACTGATGACTTAGAGTCTTTTTGTAGTTTCAGTATTGATAGCAAGTTCCAAAGTGTTTAATGAAACCTCTTTTGTTTTTTTTAAAGCCAGATAGGATTTGAGGTGAAGAGCAAAGTGATGTCTTAGAAATAAAAACAAACACCAATTCCATCTTTCCACTTCTGAAGCAAAAGCTAAATTCCTGATACTTCCTTTTTGTCATGAATTTTTTAAACACTTCTTCTTTCGCAAAGAGTCTCTCAGATTGTTGGGAGTTCTGAGCCTTAATTTCACTTGCTTTTGTTTTTTCTCTCTTTTTCCTGGGCATGGCTGGTGACCTGCAGCGTGCTGCTTGGCTGGGGGTGAAGCAGGAGATGAGGTGAGTAATGGCTTTTGCTGTCTGTCTGTCTGACAAGAACTCTTCATATAGACACCATTTTTCTAGATAAATGTTGATCTTATAGCCCAGTTTATCTGATACTTGCAAAGAATAAGGTGGCAGCTGGGTTTTGTGTGTTTGGTTTTTTCTTTTTCCCCTGGTTTGACTTTACTCGGAGTTTCTTATCTCTTTCACTCTCTAAGCTCCCAAACAAGTGGTTTGAAATGCATCTCTCTTTTTCTCAGCTTTTCTCTGGGCAGCCTCTGTAAAGACTTTTGCAACTTTTGATCTCCCAGGACGCTCTGGCATCAGTCTCCTCAGTGCACAGAAAAAAAAATGCATCTGTTTTACTTGGCAGTAGTTACTTAAGTTTGTCTTGAAATATTGTATGTCATGTATCTATTTTTGACAGACCCCTGTGCAAGTTATTATTTCTTTGTGATTCAGAAATCTGGGCCTTCCCTTGCCAAAGGATGACATTGTTCAGCTGAAAGAAGCTTATAAGTGGATTATTCATCCCCAGTTGTCAGAAGAGTTGGGTGTTCCTGCTGATGGAAAGGTCTTGTATAAATAACAGAACGCTTTTTTTCTTTGGTTTTTAAATTCTTTTTTCATATATGTTTGTGTGTGTATATTTATACACTTACACACATGGAGGGGAAATAAAAATCTATCCTGTTTTCCTTATTAAGAGAGAAACAAGTTGAGTGGTTCCTAAATTCGCTGCAGGGAAGAGCAGGGGGGAAATTCTTTTAACCAGAGATCTCCAAGTGTGAGTCCTGAGGGGCCCAATCTTCATCTTTGTACACACAGATCATTGCATCTTCTGAAACCACCACAGGCTTGTGCTAAATCTCTTGTGCTGCCATCCTCCTTCTGTTAATGAGACATCTCCAGTTGTCTCCTGTTCCAGGATCCCTGTTTTGCAGAGGCTGAGGAATGCTCACACATTCCTTCCTTGCTCTCCTGTCACTGCCAACACTTGCTACTGCTCTGGGAGCTCAGTTGTTCAGGTTCTGTGGGTAAAATATATTTCTGAAATGAACTGCAAGAGGAGAGACTGGTCCTTGTTCACTTTAATGAGCACTAGAAATGGGCTTGTTGGGACCTGCAATACCCCTAAGTAGGCGACAGAAATGGTTTTTTTAAACTGTTTTCGACTTGCAGATTCTGACTAATAGCCTTAAAATCTTTCTGAAAGGCATTGACTGAACATGGCCATCAGGTGTTGCCAAACTCAGAAGCACCTTGAATCATCTTGAGTGTAAAATTTCTGCCGTGGTGGCTGTCTGGTGTCACCAGCCATAGCACTGACCCCACGAGTAGATTCACTGAGTCTTTATGTTGATTTGTTGGCTTCCATAATAATTACAGGCTGTGTTTTCCCAGGAGTGCTAATTGAAAACATCCCTTTTGTCTTAGTGAAGACAAAACCCACTCAGTCCCTCTGAAGATGATGCAGGAAGAAACAAACTTCTTACATACCAAGTTAGCAAAAGCTCTACACCACTTAGGCACTAAGCCACTCCAGACATCCCTGTACCATCAAAGTTGTTTTTCTTGTGCCCTTTATCTACAAGGCACTTGAATATTAGCCAATCTTTTCAATAGCCCTCCTGAGGTGTTCTGGTATCTGAGTAACACAAGTAATGAGTGTTGTTTGCCCAAGGCCAGAGTGGGAATTGGGGGTAGAATTGAGATTACGCTGGAGTTCCTAGGCTAGCTGTCAATCCACGAGGATGTGTTGCCTTTCTTTGCCCCAAGGCCATGCAGGCATTGCAAAGGAAGCCCCTGACAAAATTTTACAGTGGTGACTACTGCAGGGTTTTTATCTGTATTGCACTCCCGGGAGGGCTCTGGGGCTTAGTGACCGTAATAGGCTTTGAGCCTTGGCTGCCTCTGCCTCGGCCCTGCGCAGGATGGGACCAGTGCAGGTCACTCATGGCTGTGAAGTGCTCTCACATCATCTCTGGTGACTTCAGAAAGGCAAGTGCTGCTCTGGCACACCTTTTAATGTCTTTAAACAGAAATAATTGGGTTACTATCTCTGTTGTCTCTACTGTTTTCCTGAAACTACAATATGGGTGCTTGAGAATATCCTGCCTGGTTGTTTAAAAAGCTATTACCACCCTCTTGTTATTTTTTTCTTCTTTTAATTTAGAGTTTGTTTGAAGTTAGCGTGGTCTTTGCTCACCCAGGAACAGACGAGGAGTGCCATTTCCTGTAAGTTTTTCTACAAGTAACAAAAGATCTTTATCTCAATGTTGCGCAATATTGTTGGTTTGGATTTGTTACAGAGGACAATATGCAGTGTTTATAAACTAGAATGTGGCCTGCATTTAGATTTCCTCATATCCACATAAAGTTGCAGAGCTTGAAGTTACACCATCTCTGGTTAATTCTGCTCTTTGATGCCAATAAAAAAAAAATCATCCAGAATTCTGATTTGAGCTGGAAGGAGAGCATTCAGATGAGTCGTTCAATTTCAGCCCTTCTCAAAGTCACTCCCTGTATAATTTTTCAAAATTCAAACCATGTAACTGCAGGTGGGGAATCTTTTGCTCTTGTAAGACACATGGACAGGAGGGAGGGCTTAGAAGTGAGTTAATCCAATGTAGCTGGTTGATGAAAACAAACAGAAATCCCCTGGCCACTACACACAGCCTCTGGCCTGGCTCAGTAGGGCACCTGCCGTACACAAATAAGCAAAATAGTTCTGTGAATTTAGCTGCCATTTGATCTGATTTCTCAAAATCTAACTGTAGTATATTCTGGATAATTAGGGTCACTCTTCCTGTTTGTTGGTGCTTCCTGGAAAACTTAAAGTTTCACTCAGTTAATTTGCACCTACTGCAAGTTTAGTCTTAGCACAGAAAGAGGCTCAACAGAGACGTCTCTGCTGAATAGTGAATTCACTTCTTGAGACTGGAGATTTCTCTCACAGCCTGTATTTATTTCCTGATTTCTCTTCTGGCAATTTGTGATCTTTGAGTGCTCAATCCACCACCTTCTTGGTTTTCCACAACTGCATCTTTCATTCGTCTGGAGGTGGGGGATGAGGGAATGGAAGCTTGGGAAGGAGCAGGTATTAGGAACAATGATAATCAGTGTTTGCTGAACATCTTTCCTTTCCAGCTTCTTCAAGACTGGGCAAAAGAGGGAGAAAATTGTAGGGGCCAACTACAGTTCTAAATAATGGTACCTTCAGTCCTGTAAGAACTGAAGTGTTTCTGGATCCTTCACCCTTTTGTTCTCATTTATTTAATTTTACTTCCTTCATCTGAAACCTATCCTCTAGTGTTTTCAGCTCATCCTTCCATGCTTTTTCTGGCATTTCAGGAATATTGATGTTAAACATGCTATGGTGCCAGTGTTAGTGCTCCAAGCAGAGCAGGTGTAGAGGTGAAAGCTGTACGGAAGTTCCATTCCACATTCCAATTACTCAGGTTTATTCCATGTGACCTGACAATATCCCTTTATTTGCCTTCTCTTTGTAGCACACTTAAACAGCAATTAAGGTTTGAGACACTTTGTGATGGAACAGCACCTTACCTAATTACACAGTGGTTCCTGAGGTGCCAAGACATTCTGCTTGTGTGACTGGCTGGCTCTGGGCACATTCTGAGGCAGTGCTTTGGTTTTGATGTGAATATGATAAATTTGGCAATTGTCACAGGAATAGTGACAGTCATGGTTTTTGTGGAAGCAAAGTAAGACTTTGTCTCAACCTGGAGAACTTTTGGGTTGGATTTCCAAGCATGGCATCTGCAGTTTCTCTCCTGTTCTTACACAGTTGTGTGGAGGTAGCTGTGCAGAAATGACCAGTGGTTTGACATGGAAGATTGGATTTGCTCTTGTCAATTCATATTTGGAGATATTTAAGGGTAAGGTGATACTGAAATTCTGGAAGAGGGAGTTTGCACTGCTTTGTGTCACAGACTGGTCAGGGAAGTTGTTTGTATAGAAACTGCAAAACCTGCTTCCTCAGAGTCTGAAAATAGATACAGAGGTGTTGAAAAGCACCAGCAAGAAATGATAAATTGGGTTGGAGGTCAGAAATATCTCTGCATACACAGAAATCCAGAAATCATCTCTGCATACATGGAAATCCACTAATAGGAAGAGCAACTTCCTCTACACTACTCAGAAAAAGTGTTTCACTGACTTGGCTTTCACTTTCGTGAAACAGCCAATAGTTTCCTTTTGAACAGGCAAAGCACAAGTGTTAGTGAACACCTGGGGCTACTTTTTCAGTAGGAAATTGAATTTTCCTCTCCAGAAGGGACACTTTGAATCTCAGGTTTGTAGTGGGCATTGTGTAAGAGCAGCAAGTACAGGTTTCAAGGTGTCAGCAAATCTTGCCTAGAACTTTAATCATGGCCTTTATTGAGAAGGATTGGAAAGGACTGAAAGCTAAACTTGCTGTGTGCTTCTCCAGCCCATCTCAAAGCTGAGACACGGTGGTGTTGGCCAGAGCAGAAGAAGAGAGCTTTGTCCATGATTCCTCTGGATCAAGCAAGGCACATCTTGCACCATTTGTGGTTTAGGATAAAGGGAATTTGAAAATCTGCTCTGAGCTAAGCTGTGGAAGTGAGATACTGGATGGGTACAAAAACCATTTACATGCTGTGCTTGTGAGTCTGTCTGTTTATTTCTTTCTCTGTAAGAGGAGCAGCTAATTTTCATTTCTGTGTTTAGAGCCACAGCCTGCCCAGACTGTTTCAAACCAGCAAAGAACAAACAGGTAAGATCTCCATCACTGTATTTCTGTTCTGCCATTCAGAATTTCACAGCAGTAGCTACAACTTATCTGGGTATTCAGTCAGTGCTCAATGTCTGGTTTTCCTTCATCAAAAAGCTCTCCAGTTTTCAATTGTATGAAAATAAAGTTGTCTCCTTTATTCACTTCACAATTCTCAGCTGAGGAAAACCAAGAGCTTGGTGCTTTTCTTTAGGTCGTTCGTTTTCCAGGCTATCTAAAGGCCATAATTTTAGGAATGTTCTCTGTAAATACCTCCCTTAAGATCTAGGGATTTGATTGTCATGCATTAAAAGTAGCATAAAAGATGATCCTCAAGCTCTCTGTGGGTGAAGCAGTTCAGGTAAGTCACATTGTGAAGATGAGACTCGGCAGCCAAAAGGGAAATGATCACACTGCAGTTTTCATGTCCTCTGATCTGAATGAAAGCCAGCATACATGCAGGATGGTTTTATCCTGTCTGCCTCTGGAGGAGGGGGGGAAAGAAAAGGGACCTTGCCACTTGTTGCAGACCCTGAGCACGCACACAACCATTGACGGGAAAGGGGACACGCGAGGATAAAAAGCCAGTCGGAGGGAGGCTGACACAAGTGGGACAGTTGATGTGATCAGAGGGGGAACAAGTAACTTCTGTCAGCAGCCATTGCAGAGCCTTTTATTCTTTCTGGTGAAGAGTGTGCCAGCGTTTGGCAGAGGCAGAGTGGCCCAGGAATTCTGCTGACTCTACTCCACCTGACCAATAAATGCCACTCTTTTTTTTAGCAGGGCTGTATTGTTATAACTCGCTGCTTGCTGCATTGCTGTCCTTTAAAAGGGGGAAATCCCACATAAGGAGCTAAACCAGCAGGGCCTGGCTGTGAAAACTACACAGGCAACAAAATGTAGGGGAATCTAAAGAAAAATACCAGCTCTGAAGAGCTGTCAGAGGTTCGTCCTCACAAAGAAGCTGGGCTTCAAGGGCTGTGTTAATCAGAGAAGTGGTGTAAAAACTGGCTTCTGAGGGAAAATTTCTGTGCTGTCTGTGTAGATAGTTATTTAAACCTGCTGCTGCTTTGCAGGGCTTTCCAGCTCATCTGTTCTATGAGGAAGGGAAGTGCTATTATCTCTAATTTATGCTTAGAAGGAGAAAGAGCAGCTCTCCTGAAGACACCCTGGAACTCTGTTTCAAGCCAAGACTTGAATTGTCCCAAACAGTGACCCAGTATTGTTCTTTTTTATTTTTTTCCCCAAATCCCCAATCCAGTTTGCAAAAAAGACACCATTAAATTGGAAATTCAGCAGACAGCCATCAGGTCAGTCCTGGGGCTGGAGTACATGCCTGGGAGGAGAGGCTGAGGAACCTGGACTTCTCCAAGGTTCTTGGTGAAGGCTTTGGGGAGGATCCAGTGGAATCTCCTGCCAGTGCCAAAAGAGATGACCGAGAGCAGGGAGCCAGGCTGGTCTTCACAGAGTGTGGTGGAAGGATGAGACACAGCAGGAATATGCTGAAGTGAGGAGTTCAGAGGAGATGCAAGAAAAACATTTTACCTTGAGGGAACTGAGAGTGGAGCAGGCTGTGGAGAGAGGGGGTGCAGGCTTGGTAGATTTCAAGACCTGACCATGCTTTGATTAGGAGCTTCATTTAGAGACCTTCTCCTGTCCTCAGCCTTCCCAGAGCAGGATTTCACCTCAGCTGTTGCAACACTTGTTTCTCCTGTCCTAGGAACGTAAATGCTCACTGGAGTTCCCCCAGCAGCACCTGGCTGTGCACAGAGCTTGGCAGTCGTGGCTCCTGCTCCTGCTGCACTGTCACTGCTGCTTTTGCTGCAGCCTGGGAGTGGGAAGCTGCTTGCTTTCCACAGGAGGAACTGCCCAGCCCCACCGTTCAGAGCCCTTAGTTCTGAGAATCAAGCAACTTTTGAACTTCAGAAACAGATTCCTACTCAACAGGCTTATTTTGAGCTGAACTACCTGCCTGCTGTCACTGACAGAAAAGCTGAGGCTTAGGTATATTTAACTCCTGAAAATGAAGCTGGTTTAGGTTTCTGTTCATGGATTTAGGATTCTGTTTTTAAACTATTTTGCAAATTTGGACCTGGGCTCCCAAGTGAGCAGTGACAAAACTGCACAGTGTAAGTTTCAGTGCTTTTTTCTTCCTTAGGCATATCCTTTCTTTGCTTTTCTTAGTTCTTGACTCATTTTTTAATTTCACTGTGCAGTCTGTTTTCACCAGAATGGCAGTTATAAAAGCCCTGGAGAAGATAAAAGAAGAGGATTTTCTCAAGTAAGTATATACTGAAACTATTTCTTAGTACTGTGCTTTTGTACAGAATTAGGGAGGGGAGGAAAATAGTCAGTGGGTAAGTAGTGGTAGGGTGGCTTTAAAAGAACTTTTGATTGTTTAAATTCTGTTGGTTTACCGGTTCAAACATGTTTTCTTTCTGGCAATAGAAAACCACTCCTGATCTTTTAATTAAAAGGATTTTTTTGAACTTTAGAGTTTTCAAGGTAAGCTTCCCTTTACAAGAAGTATTCCCATTTTTCCAAAATGTTAGGAGGTGAGTTTTAGGAAAACACCAAGTGCTGTTAATATGGTAAAAATCACACACAGTGGGAAGCCAAAAATTGACACTTTTTACTGCTCTGGTGATGCTCCATCATGTTCTGGTAATGATAATATATTTTACACTGTTTTTATTTTTAATGCAGGCATTTTCCATGTCCTCCAAGTTCACCAAAGAAGCTCTGTGATGCTCTGGATATTCAGTGCAGTAATGGTGCAGTTTTTGTGGCTGGTAAAGCGATCCGTTTATTTGCTGCTGTGTTGTCTTGAAGAGAACTTTGTAACACTGCCCTGAGACCCAGAGGATTCTTGCTGTTTGTTAATTCCTGTAATGAAGTGTAGGGAGCAAAGAAACAAATCCAGCTCTATCCAAGAGTGGTTTGAAAGGGGAAGAAATCATATTTGACCTCTGCTGAAGATATTATTTTGTCAAAAGTCAGACATTACAGATCCCCTCAGGATAATGGTTTGGGAAAGGCACCTCCACACCAACGAGCTGCCAGCAGTGCCATTCACTTCCTTGGGTTTTGATTTGGATTCAGGGGTTTTCACCATCTGGGTTTCTCTGCATATTATCCCATCCAAAACTGCAGATCTTAATGGGGTTTATAGAGGTTTGGGTGAGACAGGTAGTGCAGCAACACTTGGGTGTCCCTGTGTTGAGTTGATTTAACTTTTTTTATCATCTGCCTGCCAGAGTATCTGCCCTTCTTCTAGTCCTTTGTATGAACAACTTATTTAAATACCTGCAAACTGATTATTATTAAAAAGAACCCAACCTGCAATTTAAATCCAACATACTGCGATGATAAAAATCCTGAATATAGAGAAATGGAGAATGGAAAAGTGCAAAAGTGAATGGCAGAGTAGCTGATGTTCTGCATATAACCATTCCTTATTTTTAATTACTGATTAGACAGCTAGATGTACATTTTTGTGAATCCAAGACATCCAGCTCCTTTTAGGCCTTTCCAAACACACAGTTTTATTTTAGGGTGCTTTTTGGAATGGTTTTATCAGAATTCAACAGTATTAACAGCAAAACAGAGGGTTTGCTTTCTGCCTGTCATTTAATTCTGCTCTTGTCATTTATAGTTTATATCTTGCTCCAACAAACAAAAATCCAGGCAGGTGTTTTAATTTTTGAGGAACTAAATCCAGAATAGACTTTATTGAGTACAGTGCAGGTATTTTGCTTTTAATAAATGAGATGGGATCTTAATTTGTAAGCACAACATTGTCCTCTTGACCTTACCTTTCATGTTTAGTGATCACTTCCCACCCCAACTTTTTTTAAGGATTCAGGGGCTGTCAAAGCAAGAAACACTTCTGGTTTTTTAAACCTTCTCTTGTTCAGATCAAAAGTTAAAATTATTAGAATGGAAAGCTGAGAAAAAAAAAAAAAGGCAAACCTTCTTCTTCTTTTTCCATTTTATGGAAAGAGAATTTAGCAGTGTGAGGCTGCCTCTGAATGATGAGTCACCCTACTTTCATTATTTGCCCCAGTGAAACTGGGTTACTCAGTTACCCTGTTTGTTTGTGTGGCTTTTTCTGCAGCTCGAACTGCACGAAGAAAACATTGTTTGAGATAGGAAAATATGATACAAAACTCCCAACCCCGGAGATGTCGGAGGCACAGAGAAATGCACAGAACTGAGCTACTCTGAACTCTGTTATTTTCTCTATGCAAGGTTTCAGGTTGAAAGTGGTTTAAGCAAGGGGTTGCTCTTTGGCCTTTATGAATGATTTCCTTGCTTGGGGAATATTTTCAGTTCTTACAAACGTGTCCATAAAAAGGCTCATATTGGTCATCCCTGTCAGGCTTGTTCTTTGGTTATAGCCTGTCATGGAGGTGCCACGAAAACATCCCTGGGATCATCCAAGGATGCCAGTCTCTTTCCATGGCATCTTCTCAAGACTCCTGCCATTCCTCCTCATTTATTATTGGGACTTTTTGCTCCTTGCATGGTGTTCCTCATAGTGAACCAAAGCATTTTAGTTTGGGTTTCTTTTCTTAAGCCTTCAGACAATGGCAGTACTGGCTTGGAACCTCGATTTTTCAAACAGGAGGGATATAGCTGAAGGCAGGACTGTAGCCACAAGGCTCCCCAAGTCCATCCTAAGTGGCCATCCTGGCTACTGCCACTCTCCTGACAAGGAGAAAGAAACTCTTCATGTTTCTTACCTCCATTCATTTATTTTCCTCAGTGTATAAAGTTCTCTGAATCCAAATCAAAAACCAAGCCATGTGTGTTCCATAGTGCTGGTGTAATGCTCCTGCCATAAAACAAGCTCGAGCCTGTCAATTTATTTTCACAAAGCTCCCATGAAAGTTAAATGTGCTGTGCAAGAGTGCAGCTTTTGCTCATGGTCGTAGAATGATTAGAAGTTCTGTGGTTGGTTTTTTCCAGGAAGATACAACAAATACTCCAGGAATTTACCTCAGACTCCCTGGATTATTGATGGGGAGCGGAAGCTGGAGTCTTCAGTGGAAGAATTGATTTCAGAGCACCTAATGGCAGAATTCAAGGCAGACAGTAAGTATTTAGGAGATCTCCTACCATACGTATTTTTCATCATTACTAGAAGATTTTTTTCTTGGTAGCTACCCACTTAATATGGGAGTATAATGGAAAAAATGGTGTTTCTTTATCCCTCTCTTATCCTTCCAAGTCAAAGCTTGTAAACGTTATTTAGCTGGGAGTAATCAGATCCTTTTATCCTGCTAAAGTAGCTTTTCAGTGGATCTCATGATGCAAATATGTTGGTTTTGTGTGGTAGTGTTTTTACCAAACCAAACTCCTTAACAGTTGGTAATTCATAAATTACTTGTACCAAGAAGGATTTTCCCACAGGTATTTCACAGTATCTGCCTGGCTTTTGACCCCTTCATGTTTCTTACCTCGATTCATTTATTTTCCTCAGTGTATAAAGTTCCACAAGCTAAATGCTTATCCAGGGATTATCCAGATGAAATAATCACTGCCCATCATTTGTCATCTAACAGATGTGGAATTAGAGACATAGAAGGCCCAAGGAAAAACTGCATTAAATATTAGTTTGGAAAAAAACCTGCTACTTCCCCCTCCTCTTCTCCCAGTGGATATGTTAGTCTGGTTGTAGCAGCCTCATTCAGGCCAAGGAATTGGGAGTGCTTGTCAAGAAACTTGGAAATAAACAGGAACTCTCGCTGTTTGTGTAGTGCAGGCTTCAGTTTATAAAAGAGATTTGAAGTGGATTTTGTAAACAAGTTTAGAAAGAAAATATTTTGCCTTTTAAAAGCTGTAGAGAGTATCAAAAATGTAAAATTAAAGCTCACCTGCCTTGTTCAAATCTGTTATAGGCTTTAATTTTAGTTCCTCTGGAAGAGAAGATGTGGATGTAAGGACGCTAGGCAATGGTAAGGCTTGGAAGACCCCTTGTGAAACACAGAGATGAAATGGGTGTGTGGAGCTCCTCTAACAGATCCTGCTGAATGCCACGTGTGTGACTGGGCATGCTTTGGAATTTTATCTCAGAAGCAATTTAGTGAAACTTATGTATTTATTCCCAAAGACCAAACAGCTTCATAAAACCTGGTTGAAACAGGAGCCCTTTTTCAGTGCCCTTGGCTGCATGGAAAGGCATAGTTAGTTACAAGCATTTTATTTTATTC
Organism: Ifrita kowaldi; assembly: GCA_013398055.1. NCBI lineage: Eukaryota > Metazoa > Chordata > Aves > Passeriformes > Cinclosomatidae > Ifrita > Ifrita kowaldi. Next base: position 137,903 of record VZRS01013279.1, on the reverse strand, counting down.
ACTCCCTACTTTTAAGCCCTTTATGTCAAACTGATTTCTCTCTTGTTTCCTGTTGGATCCTTCTAATTCCTTCACTGTGCCTGCAGAGTGGGGGAGCCTTGTTTTCTTTATGAACTTGAGTCCCTTATAAAGGTCAGCTGCTTTCCAGCGTGCTGAAGCTGCTGCAGCCAAGGGAGGAGGGAAGGAAAAAGTAGAAATAACAATTCTGTGTTTCAGTTGCTGTCTGATTTGTAGTGTGATTCTTGGCATTGCTTGTGCTGGGGATTGTCCAGGCCCTGAGCACAGAGTTACAACTCTGGCAACAGATGTTGAGCTGAGGGAGTGGGATTTAACATCGCCGTGCACCTGGGCATTTCTGTAGGTGACAGAAAATAAGCTAATTAGCTTTTTTTCTTATTTTATTTTTTAATTAGGACAGACTTGTACAAGATGTCTTCTGGGAAGTCATAATTTGCACTTATTGCTGATACTGGGGTTTAGTAGCCAAAAAAAGGTCCCTTGTTTCTTCCCTTCCATCTGATGCTCCGTCCCTCAGCCCGCCAGTCCTCTCCCTGTTTGTGTAACAGCAGAGCATCTTCGCACCTTGCAGCTTTCCTGTGTAAACTCCAGCATTAATTTAGAACAACATGTTTTTGTGTTTTATGCCTGTGCCTGTTGCCAGGAAGGCCCTTTGCAATCGAGCTGGTGAATCCTCGCAGGATACATTTCACCACCGAGGAGATGAAGAGGCTTCAGCAGGTAAATCACTGGCACCTCACGGAACTCGTAAAGCACGTGCTGCCTCTCCACCCCAGCAGCTTTGCTAACTGATTTCTTTTTTAAATATCACAGGCAATTAATGACTCTTCAGACAAAATACAGGTTCGAGATTTACAGCTTGTCACCAGGTCAGTGTTTATCGTTGCTGGCGAGGGATTTCAAAGCGGCACTCGGGGGGGAGTTGGGAAGTGTTCTTGCTCACAGCCTGGTATAATTATGCTTATGTTAAGTGAGTGATTAATTTATTTTGTTTAGAGAGGCGATTGGTCGTATGAAGGAAGGTGAAGAGGAGAAGACAAAGACCTACAGTGCCTTAATATGGACAGACAAAGCAATACAGAGAGAAGACATCGCGTTTCTAGATGATATCAAGGTAGCAGGAGCTCTTGTTGCTGATTTAAATAGTACCTGTCCTGGTGCCCTAGGGAAGAGTTAAATACATGCACCCATGGGCCTATCTCCTGCTCTGTGCTTGTTTTTTGTTTTTTTTTTTAATCAGGGTTTCTCTTGCTGTAGGGACTTCCCTACCACCTTTCCTTCCTTCCCCAGTCATTCCAGCAGGACAGGGAGCTGGCTGTTAGCAAAGACAACAAATCCTTGTGTAATGTTCACCTCCCAGGAGACCAAATCATCAAAATCAGTGGATGGGAGAGGAGGAAGCCTGGCACCTGCACCTCTTTCTTTACCTTAGATAGTGTCCTGTGTGAGAGGGGCAGGGAAGCTCTTTTGTTCTGCTCTAAAGCTGTTCTCCCACAGCTGCAACAATTTGGAGGTGGAAGTGTCCATGACAGAGTGCAAAGAGGCCTCAGGAAGGCTCAGCATGTGCAGGAACGAGAACTTTCTCCAGATGTTGGCCTGATGGAGAAGTGGGTTCCGTTTTTGGTGTGTTGCACCATTTCCTACAGGAGCTGCCCACGAGCTCATTGTCAAAATGAGGGCTTGAGCAGTTACAGCTCTTCCTTTAGCTTCCCTTGCTCCTGAGAAGTTGCCTTTCAAACTGCTGCATCTCCTTTGGGAAAGGGAGTTGGGAATGAACTTTTGAAAAGTCTGTTCTGAGATCTAATCTCATTTAAGGCTTTTTTCCCCTCACTTTTATTTCCAGGGGATTGGCTGTAGTTTCGACAAAGCATTTTGTGGGTGGGATTTTTTTTTTTTCCTGATTGCCCTGAGGCTCTGAGTGAGCTGCCAAATCCTGGAGTCATTCCAGCAAAGGGCTATGGAGATTTCAAGGTTATTCCTCCGTATTTGTGATTCCATTAGTTTGTGTTCATGTGAGGCCTCGTTTGGCCTCTGAGAGAGCTGCCCTTTTTCCATTGATAAACTTGAAAAAGACGGGTCTTGCCTTGAGATTACTCAACTACCAGAGCACAAGGTAAAAAAGATGGGACTGGTTAACAACACACGATTCCTACCAGCTATGCAGCATTTGCACATTCCCTTCCTCATGTTTTTGGTTACTTCTTGTACCAGGAGTTGAAGCTGGACCAGAAGACGCCGCTGCGGGTGCTCCACCGGCGGCCTCTGGCAGTGCGGTGCCGGCTCATCCACACCATGAGATCTGAGTACATCGACGAGCACCACTTCCGCCTGCACCTGAAGACTCAGGCAGGAACGTATCCTTGGGTGCCCTGACACAAGGCAGGTGCCAAACAGCCTCCTGATGGGACTGATTGGGATAATGGGAAGTTTCCTGCTCTGGTGGCTGCGGTGTTTCAAAATCCCTGCTCTCCCGCAGTGGTGTTGCTGCACAGTATTTGCTTTTAGGTCACGATTTCACATTGGAGTTTTCATCCAAAAATGCCGCCTCTGTGCATTTGATGTTGACCACTGTGATAGTTTTAAAGTATGTGACAGCTATAAAAATATACTGCTTAAAAATACACTTTTTAACTGAGAACTTTTCACCTCCAAAAACGAGCTTTTCCACAACATTTAATGCACTTCAGTGCCCACTGGAGATCACTGCTACTTACAAGTTACAGTTTTGTCCTAAAGTCACCACTCATTTTGGAATGAAACACAATAAAGGTCAGCAGTGCAGCAGGCACCAGAGTCAGAAGCCAGGAATTAGGAGCTCTCTTAAAGATAAGTACGGACTTAAGAGGACATTAACTAAGAAATTACTTAGAAGTAGAAAAAACCACTTTTTCTCCCCCCATTTGATTTCTTTGGTGTGGAATCCACCATTCCTTAGCCAGTATTTCCAGCTACATTAAAGAGTTTGTGCATGGAGACTTTGGGAGAACAAAGCCCAACATTGGGTCCCTTCTGAACAGAACTGCTGACATTCTGGAGCTGGATGTAGAAGTAAGTTGTTTGCTGTTTGTCTTTCCTGGAAATTACTAAGGGGGTTGCCCTTGTGAGATGCTTTCCATGGAATTCCACTCTAAGTGGATCAACATTTCTCACCACAGGACACATTTCCTACTGCTACTCTCCACTGTAAATGCAGCCCAACAGTGAGTGATGCTGCCAAGAAGTAGCAAAAGGAGTTGTGATTCTTTTGGTATCTGTAAAACACCAACTCTGCTGCCTTTTTTCCCTCCCTCTGCTTTTCTAGTCTGTTGATGTTGACTGGCCTCCAACCCTGGCTGATTAACTTCTGGAGTTGGGATGAGGAAGCAGCAGCTCCTGGGCAGCAGCTGGTGACCAGATACTGTGCAGTGTTACAGCCTGGGTGCCAAGGGTGTCCCTGGAACGTTTGGATCATGTTGATCTGCCAAAGGATACCCTTGGACTCTACTTTACACACTCTGGACCAGGTAGTGTTGGTTCAAGCTCTAGCCTTACTTTTATTTCTTCTGTACATAAAAAGGTTTTGGGAAGCCGTGTATATAACCCTCCATCAAGCCAGATTTTATTTTAAACTCTTTTTATATTGGATACTACAGCGTTCCTTGTGTGGATGCAGGTAGCACTGAGTTATCTGAAACCCACTCCCAACTTTTTCTGAGCAGTTCATGCAGGAAATCCCAAAAGGCAGGCAGACTGCAGCCAGCAGGACAGCGCCTGGAGCCAAGTCTCCCTGAGACACTGACTGCTTTATGGCCAGTGGCAGTAGAGATGAGCAAATTTGTCTCTCAAAGTACTTTTCAAAGGGAAAAAAAAAGCTTTCAGAGGAAAACTTTGCACTTAAAAACATTGGGGATGCTTCCTAGAAACAAGAGTTGTGGCCTCATCAGCCCTCTTGAGGAGTAGGAATTCCCCAGTGAGTCACGCTATATAAATAAAGATTGGGAACTCCTGGCAGTGGTGCATGATGGGAATCTACACAAAAACAGGAATACCAAGAAGTTCGAAGTGCAGGCAGAAACAAAAGGTACCACAGGATGTTGGTATCAAGAGAGAGATAAAAAGCTGTGATTTAGTAGCAGAATACATTTTTTCTTGTACCTCACCTTGGATGGATGCCTGGAAGAGTTGAACACAGCCTAGGAACTTGCCTGGAAGAGGGAAGATGTGAGGTTTTCTCCTTGCTTATTTTAAATGTTTCATACTCAGCACCACCTACATCTTTAGGAAGTAATTTTTTATACTTGTATCATTTTAATCCATTAGGGAGGTGCTTCCCTGAAGTACAGAAGAGAGTTAAACTATCAACAAGAAACTAAGGTTTGGAATTTCAGAGCTCTTTGTTAACATTTTGGGAATAAAGAGGGGAATGTTTGCCCAGACAAACCTCTGTCTGGGGACAGGGATGTCTTCCCTTGAATTCAGTGATGCCAGGACCTCATGCCAGAATAGCTCCATGAGAGCTTGAGATGGAGGCTCTAAAAATGTTAATAGAGACATTTTTAAGGAGCTCCTTTAAGGCTCTGCCTGTGCTGGGCTGTCAAAACTTGTGTCTGTAACATTAGTAATTCAGAAGCTCCTGTTTTTCTAACACAAAAATTTGATTCAGACAGCAATATTATTTTTGGTTTTAATACTAAAGCTCTTATGAGCAACAGATTCCATGAGCAGTTCTCAGATAATAATCTGCAGCTAGGAAGGAAGTGTCATTAATGATGGAAAACTAAAGAAACTGAATTCAGAAAACAAAAGAGAATTTCGTATCTGTGTGATTTCTTAAAACTCAAAGTGAGATAAAACATGATTTATAAATTCCATAAGCTACAAGGGAAAAAAATGTAAACAAGACTGTGCACTCTGGACACAACAGGCACGGGAAGAGCTGCTCCAAGGGGAAACGGAGCCAAAAGGGGGAAAGGGCTGCTGCCCTAGTGCCAAGGACACGCGAGGCGCTTCCCTCTGCAGCTCCTGCTGCACATGGGGATCCCAGGCAGAATCCAGGATAAACAAGGCCATAAAGATGACCCTCAATGTGCTGAGTCTGAGCTCTTCTCTGGGCAAGGCAGAGAGCTCCTCCCAAAACTCCCAAGCTGTTTATTTTTACAGTAAATCTGAAGTATCCCAATGGAGGGGTGGAAGCTGATATGCAAAAACCCCTGAGCTCGAGGCAGTTCCTGGGCACCGCAAATATGAAACTGAGAGATGCAATCTGGGGGTCTGAACTTTGTTTCCAGTCCAGTTTCTGAACCATCATGTACTGAATATTGCAGCAATAATATTCATGTTGTACTTGAGCCTTCACATGATTTTTAGTTCTTCTGGGAGTGCTCGAACTGGGTGTTTTTTGAGAGCAAGACTTCATCTTGTATTTCCCCAGCTGGACACCTCTAATGCCTCCCCCCTGCATTTTGGTTTTGCATCAGCTCAGCTGGGCCTGGAGAAAACTGTACCAGCAGCACAGCTCAGCCAAAAGCATCTGTGCCCTTGTCTCCTCTGCCCAAAAACTCTACAGCTCTGCCACAAAACCTGCTGAGGCAGATGAGCCCTCATGTGCCTTGAGGTTTTATAGTGGCCACCAGCAGCAGGGAGCAGAAAATACCCTAAAAAACCCCAGGATAAGCAACCAATAACCTACCTTCTCCCTCTTCCCTGACTTTCCTGTGGTGAGGGATGTCATGAGCCGAGCAGGTTGCAGAAGCTGAGCACTTGGTTTAACCAGTTTTTTTTAATTACCAAACCAACCTTACAAAGGAAAACAGAACTTTGAAAATATTTAATTACACAGTAAAAACAAATTGTACTATAAAGAGCTTTCTATGAAGTGAGTAAAATGTTTACATTTAATATACTTAAATCTGAGAACTTCAAAAAATAAAGAACTGAATAAACAACACGTTTCAAACTTTCTGTGTATTTCTTTGGTCTTTCTATTGCTTAAGAGTGTGGAGGAGAGGTGCAGAAGTGAGGAAAAACTGCTTTGAAACAGGGAGAGTCAATTCATTTTTTTGTGCACTTGGAGTTTGGGGAAGCAGTTTCCAAACTTCACCTGACTGTCAGGTCTGTGTGACAGAATTCCAGCAGCACCACTGGAGTGCTCCCAGTGCAGTGGATTCCTGCAGGGAAGGCATCCCTGCATTCTTGTAAGCCACAGAGGGGTTCTGGAGCACCTTTCCTTGTGCACAGTTCTACATCTCAAGTGACTTTTTTGCTTTGGGGCTGAGTTTTGGGCTTTTTATTGCTTTTTTTTATTGCTGCTCTCATTGTGCAGTTTTATGTCACCGAAAGGTAACAACTGAGACCCTTAAGCTTTATCTGCCCTAAAGAGCAGTTGTGTCACGTAAGAAATACTCAGACATTTCTCTGTGTTGCTGCTTAAAAAATAACAGTATAATGAAGTAGCCAAGGCCAGAGTGTCTTACCCAGCCAGTTACCTCCAGCTGGTGCCAGGAACAGCTCCGGCTCAGGCTACAAGCGAAGACTGGGAATCAAGTGGGAGGGAAGAAGTTCTGGTTTCTGATACAGAGGATAGAGGAGTGTTTTTAATTAGTACTGACTGAAATGGCTTAAAATGTATGTTCCTAGAGGTGAGGCTGCACCAAGGCAGCCTCTGCCTTTGCCCTCCTGGGAGGGGGTGGTGCTGGGGAGGCAGGATCTGAGCCTTCTTTAAGCAGTCACTTGCATAGCAGGAAACTGCCAGGATACCTGAGGAAAAACTGGATACTTTGGCTCCAGAGATTTCTGCCTTTCCAAATCTCACTCACATCGCAGCTACACACACACACGACTTGCAGAGCAATAACAGCTTCATTTCTAAAGCAACAGGGGCATGGCTTGTAAAATAGTGCACTCCAGATGAAGTGCAGGCAAGTCCTCACTTTCTGTTCCTTCTCTTGTGCAGTGATTTCCTTTACAACAGAGCTGAACTATTTAAAAACTCAAACCTTCCGGTCTTTTTAAATATATCTAACAATGACATAGTCATTAAAAAAAATTTATGAGTAAATTTGCCTTCAAAGCAAATGGAGTGTGGTGACAGCGTGGAAAATCAATACATGTTCTCATGTTAGGAGAAGCATATTTATAGAAAGGGGGTTAAAAACCTAAACCTTTCAAGTTAAGTATAGCAGAACTCGGACATCACTAGATGAGACTGAGCTAGAGTGCTAATGTGCAGGTTTTTTTTTCCTAATTTCTGTCCTATCAAAATTTAATTTCTATAGCAAAAATGGCTATTTCAAAACAACTTTAACCCTGTGAAGTATTTGAAATTTAAACCCTTCTGAAGATGCCAGCTTTTACAGTCCCCAAAGGTAAGGAAGCTTTAAGTGTTAACAGTTCCCACTTCCAACAGCGCTAAAATATGTACAAGATACTTTTAAGGTACAGAACCCCAAACCCTACTCCCACCTCCCTCTTTATGGGCACCACTATGGGCTGCAATAAATAACCACTAAGTTACACCACGAAACTTGCACAGCAACATTCTGAAAGAGAAAGCAGGGACTTCAGAAGGGTAAATTACTCCTCTCCACGCAGCGGCACCCGGGGAGCTCTACGTACCCAGCGCTGGCTCACGGGTTATAGCTCTGTAAAATGTTATCAAACATATAGAGCTCATCAGTGTGGACACCGTCGGTGTCATAGAACTGGCCGTCTGCCAGGCTGCCCTGGTGGCTGCTGGACAGTCTGGGTTCGCTCAGCACCTCCGGCTCGATGAAGCTGTACACGGGGTCGGCCAGGCCGGGCTGCGACGTGAAGGCTGCGGCACCGCTGCCCGGGGCGGCCGCGGCCGGGGGCAGCTGCAGCTGCTGCCGGTGCCCGCCCGCGCCCAGCACGGCGTTGAACTTCTCCAGGTTGATGCTGGTGCAGTTCATGTCGTCCGCGTCCATGCCGAGCATGCCGGCGCTGGAGGCGCCGCCGCCGGGGAGGCTCTGCAGCTCGGCGGCCGACACCACCGCGCCCAGCCCGTTCGTGCTGCCGTAGGTCCGGAAGAAGCCCGTGTCCTTCTCGTCGGGCCAGGCCAGGGCGCTGTCGTGGAAGGCCGGGAGGGAGCTGCTGCCCGGGGCGGCCGGCGGGGGCTCCGTGGAGAAGCTGTTGGGCGGGTGGGTGCCGAGCAGCCAGCACGGGGACAGCACGTCCTGCTTGCTCGGCCCCACTGCCGGCGTGTGCGCCAGCTGCGAGCAGCCGGGGTACAGCTGGCTCGTGTTGGCCAGGGCGCCTAACCCTGGCATCATCAGCGTGGATGGAAACATGTTTGGTTCTACGGAGAGAATGCCACTTTTTAGCGGGCTTTTTTTCAAATTACCAATGGTAAGAAGCAAAGGAAAGGCAGCAGAATCTTTGTAAGACTGTACGTGCACTCCCACTGTCTACTTGGTTCACTGCTCTCCAGGATGGACCCCAGAGTTCTGGACAGCAGCAAGAGAGCTGCCTACCTCACCTCTCTATGGCCCATACTGAGGGGGACATAAAAACCTGACAGTTTTAAGTTTGTACAGTCAGAAGTATCAGTATCTTACAGGAAAAAACCCTCAAGAGATTAGAATTGCAAGCAAAGAGGAGGGCACTATCTGCTTAAACAACTGTCAGACTGCAGGCAAAAACCTACCTTTCTTAATCAGCTTCCCTTCATGGGTGACAACAGGGAATGAGGCTACTTTGGGCCTCTCCGTCGTGGTGTTTGATCCTGCAAAGGAACAAAACGTGAGTCTGCAGCATTTAGAGAAAACAGCTCCATCTAAATGTAAGTTCACTCAGAAGAAAAAGACAAATATTTTCCTTACCACAGTCCTGTATGAGCTTCTGCCAAGCCAACGTTGATCTTTGCCTTTTTGCTTTGTTGCCATATGGATCTACAGAGAAAGGAGTGGAAGGGTAAAGGGTTGCATTTCTCTTGAATAAATACCTAATCCTTATCCTAGTGGCACCAAGCTGTAGTAGGATTTATTTAAAGGAGAATATTGCAGGCATGGCAGCACTAACAAACCATGCCAGTGTTACCCAATGGAAATTATTGGTATTTTCACTGAAAGAGGGAACAAACTGACCGCTCTAACTTTTAAAACCCAGAACTCTACTTCGAAGAAGCAGTGTTGTAGAATTTTTACTAATTAAGCCACTACCACGAGTCCTGCACTGATCATGGCTGTTCAGAAGCTCATCTCATTGGAAGCATACCCTTTTCATCTGGCAGGTATCTGAAATCCATGGGTTCACTGACTTCCTGGTCAGAGGGCCTCCGCAGCTGCATCTTCACCGTGACGGGCTCGGTGATGTCTTTGAGGAACGGCGGCGTCCTGAACACGATTGCGACCTGGCGGTGAACGTCGGCTTGGGAGAAGGAACCTTTGGCCTCCCAGTTGTCCAGGACAAACCTGACTTCTATGTCATCTGGGCCATGAAAAACAGAAGATGCTTGTTAAGCTGGGAAACTGAGAACTTGCAGCAGAAAAAAGGGGAGCGAAGTGAGGAGCCTGACTCAGAATTCAGACGCAAAGTAAATGGATAAACTTTAAAGGCAGAAGAGCCCATGAACCTGAAAGCTGTTCCACCCAGCTACAAAACCAAACCACTTCGAGGTGTGTGGTGAAGGGTTTCAGCCCCCCAGCAGGAAAATGGTTATGGAATGTGTTCATTTGGGGAAAAGGGAGAGAAAACACCTAGTCCAGGTTACCTTTCTGAACTTTGTCACACAGCAGAAATATTTCGTCTCCTCCTTTGACACTTCCACAGTTCTTGTTCACACGACAGATTCTCAATTCTGCAGTGTTGGGAGCTCCTGGAAGCAAACAGGCAAATTCAATGACATAGGATTACTGTGGCTTTGTCACTACTGGATGGGAGGTGCTGGGAGTTCAGGCATATGAAGGGAAGGCAACAGCTGGAAGAGTGTGACACCCTGAAATCCACACAAAGCAAGTCGCTCCATACAGGAAATTCAGCAGCAGGGCCTAATATTCCATGATTCTACAGCTTATCTCCAAACACAAGACACCAGCACAGCTGTGCCACTCTCTCCCTAACTATTGTAGAACAGTCTCAAATACTTCCCCCACTGATGTGGTTGTGCTCAGCCCCGCTGCCCTTCAAGCTGCAGAATACAAAGCAGCTCTGTGAGTGACCTGGTACAGTCACACTTCTCTGGAAAGAGCTCGGCTAGCAAGTCAGGAGAATTCCCCTCTCTGAAGATCTGGCTCTAGCTCTATTCTATCTAGTTCTATTCTCAGAGGTACTTGGCCATCCAGCCTCTCCTCTGTTCCCCTCCCGGTGCCCAGGAACAGCTCTGGGACCATAATTTCGTACCTTCACTGAGGGCAGCAGGTTGCACCCCAAACCACTCAAATTTCAAACTCCAGACTGTGGCTGTACGTGAACAGCCCTCAGGATAGCTGTGGGTGGAGAGCTCTCTCTCACCATGAATTAGCCCCCACTGAAGGCTGCACATTGCATTCCAAACAAACTCATGGCTATGGGCGACTCCAATCAGATGGAGCCACGGTGTCTGGCTCTATTCTGGACCAGCAGCTTCAAACACATTTAAAATGTCTGGAACAATCCAGCTGGTGCTGCTTTGACAGCATGAAACTGATCCTCCATGAGGCTCCACCACCATGGGCTCCCTGGTCCAGACACAGAGAAGAAATACAAACCAAAGCTCACAGTGTCACCCTCAAAAAAAACAAACTCAAAAACCTATCAAACCTGCTTTAGACTCACAGTTTGAATCAATTCCTGCCCAAGCACAGGTACAGCACAGCACAGCACAGACTACACCTAGAGCAGAGTTCCTGGTAACCTCTCACCAGACCCCAATTACGTAGTTACCATCTGCAGTTATTACTGTCATTATTATAAGTGGGAGCTACAGCCTCATGTACTACATGACACACACCACTTCATTTGCTGAATGAATCAGAAACCTTCGAGGGAGGGGAAACCAAACAAACCCAGAAACAACACAAGGCCATGTGATTGACAACGTCATGGTGTGCTTTTCACAGGAAGGGTAAATTAAGAATTGTGAGGAAAAGCCTAATTTTACCATTGTTTCACTTCTGTGTGCTTGAATGGCACTCAATAGCACAGAATCAGAGTGGTTTGGCTGGGAAGGGACCTTAAAGATCATCCAGCTCCAACCCCCTGCCATGGGCAGCGACACCTTCCACTATCCCAGGTTGCTCCAAGCCCTGTCCAGCCTGGCCTTGGACACTTCCAGGGTTGGGGCAGCCACAGTTTCTCTGGGCACCCTGTGCCAGGACCCCACTGCCCTCACAGGGAAGAATTTCTTCCTAATACCCAATCTAACCCTTCCCTCTGTCACTGCACGCCTTTGTCAAAAGTCCCTCTCCAGCTCTCTTGCAGTTCCCTTTAGGTCCTTGTAACAGATTTTTGGGACAGTCTCCTTCACTGGAGTTTGTTGTTTTGTCCTTAGACGAGGAATTCAGAAGGGAAATCAACACACACAAATGCCAGCAGATGTGGATGCACCACCGTGCTGTCAGCAGGAGTGCTGAGCCCGGCACCCGCCTCAGAGGGAGACGTTCCTCACCTCCTGTCACCTCAACTCCTGCCCAGTTCCTGTTCCTCGCTCCCCTACACCACATCCCTGGTGACAAATCCCTAGAGAAACGAGCTCCACAGCGAAAATCATGTTGCTTTCAACGAGGGCAGGACAACATGTTCTACACAATCCCATTTCTCAGAAATGGTGAGCTGCTTCATCTGACTCTTCCCAAGCGTTTTTGATATGCAACTTGGGAAATTTCTGTTCCAAACCAGTTAACTTTAGAAGCATTTGGAAACAGAAGGTGCTGAATTTGAGACCCTTGCAGCCTCTGCTAATGGGGTTGCCTGTGTGATGTCAATATGATTCTTCTGTGTCGCACTATGCAAAGCAAGGGGAGACTACAAAGGGTGAGAAAGTGAAGAAAACACTTGAAGTGTCCAAGCTGATTTTCAGAGCATCTCTTTGCTCCTAATCCGTGCAGATCCGTGAAGGCTCAGAGCTCACAGCTGCCCAGCCTGCAGTCCCTGCCACCAGAGGGTACAACCCAGCTGTACCTCTGAGCAGCTCTAACCAGGCTGACATCTCTAAAAGCAACTCAGATCAGAAACAGAGCGAGGCCCTTTTGTTACGATTTGTGGTCTCAGCTCTGCACGGGTTTATTTACATGGCTGCTATGTTACTAGGAGGGTTTTGGGTGCCTCCAGTGCTGCCCACAGACATCCCCAGCACCCGCCCCTGCTTCCCCCACCACGCTCAGCCCCGGCCTCTCACGGCTGTGCCGGGACTGACGTCAGTCCATGGGGACGAGTAATCATGATTTGGCACATTTCTAAATGGCATCTGAGGCAGAGCTGCAAATCTGGTACATCAGTTTTTATCTCAGCCCTGATTATTTCAGTGCAAGGGTTCTCAGTAACACAACGCTCACAGTTCCAGCTTCTAGATCATTCTAGAGGAGACTCTAAATATATCAGAGCCATCTGAGTTCATACTCAACATTTTCACAATGGTTGTGCCCACATCAACACAATCCTAACAACTTTAGGAAATGCAGATCTCATTTTATCCAGTAGTTTCTGCTAAAATAAGGACCTCAAATATTTAGCACGGAAACACTCAGGCTGCAGAAATGAAAAACACTGCAGGAAAGTTTTCCAGGATTAAGAGTTCTTTCGCTACTCTGCTCCCAGAGAGGAGTCCAGCATATACTGAGGGCTAAAATCCTCAGCTGCTGATGCCCTAGAGATATCCAGTTTTGTGGAATGTGGAAAACAGTGCCAAGAAGGGGTTTCATGCACTTCTGCACCCTCCTGGAGCATGATCAAGGACTCCCCCATTACCCACCTATACAGCGAAGCAGCCACCAACCAGGACACGAAAGGCCTTAAGACAGCTTCCCACTGGGATAAATCTCTCTTGCAAGTCCCATTCCAGAGCCCTCACAAGGCAAAGGCAAGATTCCTCAAGGGCACAAACCGGCTCCAGAGGACTCCCTTGGAAAACAGATCAACCTTGAGGAAGCCATCCATCTCACTACTCTGTCAGCCATCTCACTACTATCACTTTAATCACTTGGCACATCAGGAATGGGCCTTTCCTTGCAATCATCGCTGCTGTGTGTGAACAAGGGCTGGAAACACACTTGTGTGTGAGTCCATGAATGCCCTGGACAATTCTTACTCTGGCCAGCCAACATTTCACCCTGGGATCATGTTTGAATGTATGCACACTGTGAGTTGCCACGTGCCAGTCACGCAGAAGTGACCCAGAACTGGCACAGACCTCAGAAACCTGGCATTTCTCACCCCAAGCTGAAGAGAAAAACAAAAGGGAGAAGAAAAAGAAGACATTTGGCTGAGCTGGTACTCACTGTTGTCATAGATGGGGTTGGAAATCAAAGGAGGAAGGGCTATCGTGTAGTTGCCGTGCTCGTCAGGAAGGAAAGCTTGGAAGCAGAGCCGGACGACGTTGAGGTCGTACTCGTCGATGTTGTGCAGCTGCTCCTCGGGCACTGAAGGACAGACAACACCGCGGGTCAGTCACAGAACCAGCAGGAATTCTTTACCAAACTGGGCATGAGCTCTCACCAGTAAAAGAGATGGTGTTGCCCAGGCACATGGGCCCGTAGCCCCTGGCAGCTGGAGAGGGGCTGCATGAATGAACCCCTCGTTCACAACACATGGTACTGAAGCCTTTAACGCTTTCCCTGCACTCAACAGGGCTCAGCTGTCCGAGTTCTCCAGCTGCTTCTTGTGCCTGGTTTCCTCATCTTGCCTGCCACAACAGTTTCATGTATCTATAGTTTAAAAGTAAATTTTTATTCTTCTTTGTGCACGATAAAATTTACAAAATTAATGTCGTTGTCCAAGAGAAATATTTTGGTACAAAGGGATCCTAGGATCTCATGAAAGAATTTCTGCAGCAGTGACAGACTTTGGCTACATGGTATCATTATTTTCCTCTAGAAACTGAGATGGAAAAAGTAAGAAGGCAATTCCTGGGGCAAGAATGAAGCTGCAACAACAGAAACTTCCTCCCCACCCCATCACCACCAGTGTCACTGCTGTACCTTTCAGAGCAGGGATTAGTGGAGTCATTAGGATACAGATTTGTAACACAAGAAGGAAACCCTTGTTGGAAAGGATCCATTTCCTTGCATATTCCTCCCAGTGTAAAACCCAGCAATGCATTAACCTGAACTCAGCATTTCAATTTTGTTCACTCCTTATTTTAATTACAAGACACAGGACCTGCAAGATCGTTACTGAGCATTTCACGAATTCCCAGCTTAATGGACAGCTCCAGGAAGAGCAGTCCCCTCTGAATTCGACACTTTCCTTTAAGGTCTGACACTAAACCATTATGTTGACATTCAGTGCTAGCAAAAATGAGAAACTGACTTAATTTCACTTAAGTAGAAGTACTGGTAATTAAAATCACTGCGAGTGTTTCTGTTTCCCCAAACCCCTCCAAGCAGCAGTTCAGCAGTTTCACACTTGTCACAATTACCCAAAGCCAACATGTGCCAAGTCACCAGATCACCAGCTCCCCATTCACTCCCTCCCCTCCCTTTCAAAGGCCTCTTGCAAGAACAGAAGATTAAACACGGCTGTGATAAGAAGTCTGAGGACCACACTGTACTGATTAGATTGCCTGCTCTGACCTTTAGCATTTATCACTGGCTCGGGTCTCCACCCTGCCACGAGTGGGATTCCACAATGCCCACTTGAGTGACTTCTTCCTTTTACCTTTTGATAGTGTGAAATAGTAAGTGTGATGAGCTCAGAATACTTTCCACTGGCATTTTCAGTCCTTCTGGTGCTCTGAATATCAGTTTCTCCTGGTCTCTGCTGCAAAGGGAAATCAAGTCACCTTCCCCCTTTACAAGCGTGCGATCTGCAATATTTCACGACAAATACAGCACAAGTACAAAACTAAGTAACAACTGTGTGAGCTTCAGAAGTGGTGAGGCCCAGGGGAGTCCTGCCTGTGAGCACCTTGCAGGCTGGTGCTGACTGTGTCACCAGATACACAAAGTTCTACACTTTAATGCACTTCATCAGTTCACCTGCTAACCTGAAACCGGATCTTTAGGAAAGGGGTTTGGAACAGACAGCTCCTCAGCCTGACTTGGATCTGACTGACTCTGCAGCCCAACTCTTGATCCAGCCTGATTCAGAGAACACAGAAAGAAAAGTGCATTTCCAAAGAGCACCTTGCAGAAGGGCTATCAGGAGAGCAGCTCTAATCCACGCCCTGACATCAGCTTCCAAGGACACCCTGACCTCAGGGCTTACGTTCCTGTGCTGTGTTAGCCATTGGTGACTGCATGGATCCTTCCAGAGACCCAAGGGGTGGTCAAACCTCAAACCTCTTCACACTTAAACTGAGCACAGAGATTCAACACCTTTGCCTGAGTAAGCTGTCTGTAGATGGAAGCTGAGCATGAAATCTGGATCTGGCTTTTGACCCTGAACCAGAAGTGAGGACTTTGTAGTTGTGCAACCAAGTCTCTCTCTCACGCTACAGGAGCCTCAGTCCTGCTCTGTGTTTTCCACCAGGAAATGTCTCTTCCTCAGAAACAAGTAACAGCAGACTGAAGTCTAAGAGTACTCTATAAAAGCAAAAATACTCTAGATATGGAGAAAATTAGCAATGTTAATGTTCAAATGACATCATTTCCTATGCTACAAACTTGCGCAAATTCCCAAGAAATCTGTTTAACACCTGACACAGGAGTGGTGTGCCAAGAATGGCAGGGGACAGAATCACTGTGAACAGCTCATTCCATTGCAGCAAAATCCACTGCTCCTGATTTGCATGTTTTTATACAATTTAATAGAACAGAATTTTTAAAAATCTGTAGTTTGAAAGAGGAAGTGTTCAGTCAAGAATGATTCCTCTTGGGCTATTTTTAACCAGACAAGAAGAACATAACAGAGCAAAAAAAGGAGAACAAGACAGCTGCAACTCCATCTTGCGATGACATGCTTTAAAAAAAGAGAGAGACCAGATTTCATGCACATATGAAGAAGCACACAGCTTTCACCAATTCCAAAACATAAAAGACAATCATCCAAACAAAATAAAATGTTGTTATTTTTAACAAACATCTAATTCTGCTCCCTCTGAAGTCAATTTGAGAGCAGCCACCAACTTGGAATGGATGCTGGCTTACACATTGGGAATATTAAAAGCAAACAAAGCTGAGGCAGACAAACAGCCTGAGTAATGCCTGGAGCATGGCCGGATGGAGGATGGTCGTGTCATTCCATGTTATTCCAACAACTTCTGTGCAGGAGGACAACAGACAGGGTTAAACCTGACAAACCTGAAGTTATTAAAGTTAGGAAACGCTGTCGAAGATTTTGGGAACGCTATGTACTGGGGAGGAGGAGCAGCCACTGCATCAAGCCCTGCAAGCGCCGCACAAGCAGCTCGACTGAAACCAGGGGCATCATCCACGTGAAGCACAAATGTCACCCAACGTGGAACCTTGGGGGCAGGTGTGGTAAAAAAAGGCTCCAACACAACATACGAACCAAAAACAACAAAAAGAGAAGAAGTTCTCTGGTTTTGGCAAGAGTTCAACTTCCTCTTCTGACTGCTGCTTGCTGTGTGGTACCACACCTTAGTGTCTTCATCTCAATCCAGCTGAAAGAGCTGGAACCCAACCAAAAGCCTGGGTATGTTCCTGTGATGGCCCAATCTAATAACAAAAAATAGCCTTAACCTGGCAGAAATCCTTTAACTGTAGTTATCTCTGCATACAGAAACACATGAAGGACTATTCATAAGCTTTACAAGGAAGGAGCTTTCAGAAGTAACTCACAGAAATAAAACAGAGAAATTAAAATAATATTTTAAAAATAATTAAAACTTCAAGGTAAACATGGACTAGGATGTCAAAAAAATTCATAAAAATACCAGCAGCACCATGGTAAAAGAAATCCAACCCCACTCACCAAGATTCTGGCAATAGGGTTTTGAAAGGAGAACCTGGAGTTACAGTCAAACATGGGGAGGATTTGCTGTTCATCTGGAAAGGGGTTACAATAACTAGTAAATAATTTCATTATAAATCTGTTTACAACTCCTCTAAACAAAATGCTGATTCCCCAACTTTAATAAATAATTATCTTGGAAATAATTCCCTAATTCATTGTCTAATAACATGGGAAGAGACTAAAACAGTCCCAGTGTGGGCAAAACACCCCACATGAGCTAAACCATGAGCTCCTTCCAGCCTGAGCCAGCTAACCTGGCAGCTCACAGACATTAGGTTTGGGTTGTCCCTGTCTCCAAGACTGTGTCCCTAAAATCCAGAGATGCCCCACTGGGAGTCCACTGAATTACACTGAGAACCTGCTGGATTTGATTCTGTGACACAAAACTGGAGACTTTGTGGGTTCAATGCACCAAAGTACAAGCCCAAGTTCTGACACAAAATTAAAGATGCTGGTAATATCAGGCCTCCTGTTTATTAATTTCTAATTATAGTTTTATAGTTCTTTTAGTATTTTAACAGCTTTCAACATCCAGCAAGGCCAATAGAATGCCATTTATCTGATTAAATAAATGGGGGATTAAAAGCTCTGATTTTCACTCATAAGGTGATGCTTCAGGGAAAGTGAAAGTTTATTCAGAACGCTGAAGAGAAATGATCATGGGTTTGGTTTTTTGACTGATAATGTGACACCTGATCAAACAGCAGATTCCTCACACAGAGCCCATCACCCAGCTAATGATGTCAGCCTTCTGGAGTGGGCAGAGCTGGAGGCACTTGAGCATCTCAACTTAACCTGCATGGAAACTTCCAGGGCAAGCGTGGTGTGACACAGTCAGAGAGGGCTCTGTGGAGAGCACCAGCTCACCCTGCAAAGGGACATCCTGTGACCTTCCCCTCTCAGTGAGGGGCTGCAGGGGCACATGAGCCACATGAGATGTCAAAGAGAATGACCTTCCACAAGCTAAAACACCCCAGAGACCACACCTCATTAATAATCACCACACATCACTCCCCACATGTGTGGGGAACACACATCATTAATAATCATCATGAGTTGTTTCTCTCTTACGCAGATGAGGGTTTTTAATTTAGGGATATGCTGGGAGCTCAGTTTCATTTAAGGGATGACACAGAGGTGGTTTGCCTCCAGGGTTTTGCTCCTGGAGTACAAAGATACCCCCCTTGGCCCTGATACCGACTGGGCAGTCTAACTTGGTCCTTGCCAGAGGTTTTGCTGCAAAAGGTGGCTCTGCCCAACCTTTCCAGCGCTGCTCAGGCTGGCTTAGCTCTCATGTGGTGAATCAGATCAAGGAACTGGTCTGGCTCAGAACAATCTTGCCAGAAGGGAAGAGGAAAAGGCTTGTTTTCAGCCAGCTGGTTCCCACGACAGGTAGCCCTGGTGCAAGGGAATCGGTGGAAGCAGAGCCTCTTCCAGAGCGGCTGCTGATTTAAACCAGGTTCAACGAGGCCGGGAAATGGGGTGCAAATCACAGATCCTTCTTGGTGCCCAGGAGGTCCATTTCAGACCCAGCTTATCCCCCCAGCCTCTGTCCACGCTGCAGCCACAGCTGGTGTAGCCTTCTACCAGCGCTTCCAGAGAGGTAGGATCATGGAATGGTCTGGGTTGGAAGGGACCTAAACATGATCCAGATCCAACCCTCTGCCATGGCAGGGACATCTTCCACTATCCCAGGTTGCTCCAAGCTCCATCCAGCCTGGCCTTGGAAACTTCCAGGGATGGGTCAGCTACAGCTTCTCTGGGCAACCTGTGCCAGGGCCTCAGCACCCTCACAGGGAAGCATTTCCTCTGTATACCCAACCTAAATTTCCCCTCTTTCTGTTTGAACCCATTGTTCCTTGTCCTATCACTACAGTCCCTGATGAAGAGCCCTGGTGAAGCTAGGAACAAGGGGAGGGAAGGACTTTGGCAGCACTGTGTTTCTTCTGATACACCCATGCCTGTTTTATTCCACTGAGGTCCACAAAAAGGTAATTTTCAATCAATTCTGCAGAAAAAAAATGAAATTTTACACGTACCTTGAAACAGAATGTGCATCAGCAACACCCATTTTTTAAAAAGCAAAAACTCAGGAAGCTGATGAGTGCAAACAACTGAAATTCAGATGCCAATCTACAGTCAGTAAATGCCCAAACTTCTATGGATGCATTTCCCTGGTTTACAGAAGAAAGAAATGCAAGGAGGCGAATGGCCTGGCCAAGGGAAGAACTGGAAATTCTTACAAATTAAAACTTTCAAAACTCAGTCCTTGTTTTGCCTAGACAGTGTTTCTCTGGCTTCTTTTCCTGTTTCAAATTCAATATGAGAATGGTAAAGTTCAAACAGATTTAAACAAGTGTATCCATCAGCCTCTGTACATTCCTGACACCTTTCTTTAGCAGTTTCTATCATTAAAAAATTAAGAAGTCAGCATTTTTGTCTTGCTACTTGGTAATTTTCCTTTTTAAACAATTTGGAAGGGGGCTGTCCTTTAGATTAACATACATATTTTGGCATAAGCAGTAAGGAGCATTTGCATGAGAACAGAAGAACAAAGGGCTTTCCAAAGCTAAGTGCTAAAGTCACGCCATGATCAGGACACGCAGCTTCCCTTGAGTGGGTTTGCTCCGTGCCTCTTCAAAAGCAGATGACTCTCACCACTAATATTTTATACTTCAGGATTTAGTTGGGGGGTTGCACATTTGTTTCAATACAAGAAAAGAAGCCTGAAGTTTCTCGTGATGTCCGAGGCGATCGTTACAGTGGACACTTCCAACCCATTCCCAACCCAAGGATTCTTGCCGAGAGCCGCTCGTGCAATCCACGGCTCCATAAAACTCGCTGTAGAGCCGGCGCAGGTGCAGAGCAGGATCCTGGGGACGCCGTGGGCGAGTGGCGTCAGAAGAGAGGGGGGTTTCTCGTGGGTGCAGTGCCGGAGGAAGCTGCGGAGAGGGGAGCGTGCGTGGGCAGGAAGCGAGCGTGGCGGGGGCGCGGAGGGGGCGGCCCAGCGGAGACGGTGACGAGCGCGAAGCCGCCAGGGTCAGCTGCCCGCGGGTGGAAAGGGGAAACGGAGAAGGAAAGACTGCGGAGGCACACGCAGACGTGCTGAGGTGTGGGGTGAAGGGGAGAGCCTAAAAATGAACTGAACGCTCGTATGCAAAAGTACTTGCAAAGGAGCAGGAAGCTTAAGCCTGTGGCAAGCTCCGGAGAAAGCCAGTTTATCCCCTCAGATAAAAACTGCCTGGAATGTGGCGATTCTCTGGGGTTCTCACTCCAAGATGAGTCCGAGTTTCCGCCATGCATTTGGCTGGAAAAAGGTCAGCCCTCTGTAACACTGCACTGAGTACAGTTTTTCCCTAATTTAAAGAAAACACTTAGGGCTTTTCCTCATTGATAATTAACTCAAGTTGTTATTAACTCACTTGTTGTCTCTATGTCAAGTCACACCCACTCACAAAAGCTCTTAACTGAAAACTGGCTCTTCTTTTAATTTGAGTTGGCTGTACATCAGACAGTGCATGGCAAGACAAGGATATGGCACAACTCAACAGCTACTAAAAGAAAACAAACACCATAGAAAGCAGACATGGACTAGCTCCACTGGAGGAGTAACTCTGCTCCTTCGATGCTGTGCTATTTTATATCATCCTCCTCACCATGCCAAGGAGTCCTACTTACATGTTAGGCTGACACCGTGCCCCATTTCCCTGGAGTGCTCAGGGATGAGAGACAAAAGGGATTTTATAGAATTGCTTAGATTGTTAAGAGGACAAAAATACATGGGATGTGCTTTGGGAACACAATGGATCACGAATACGGTGTGGAAACAGCAATTCCCTCTGTCTCAAACAAGGCTAACACGAGGAACAACCTGATTGCAAGTCATCCTAGTGACTGCACTCAGTTCCTACAGCCTGAGCTGAACTTCACAAGGGATAAATGCTGCCAGCCAGCACTGGGAATTCACAGAGAGACAGCCTTACACAGGTACACTTGCAGAGCCACTCTGATGCAGACACCTCCAGCTGGGCACATGGCAGTGATCTGCAAACAAATTCCAATGACCCAGGGATTCCAAGGTAGGCAGCAACTGTTTAGGGTGAATACTGAACCTCTCTGCCCCAAAAGGAGGCTCAGGACGGGGAATGTTTGTTCCAGAAGAAAGTGGGAAAGAAAAAGAAAAGCCAGCCAACACACAAGCACCCCGAAGGCTCATTTTCCATGAAGCTTCTTTGATGATATCATACAAGAAATGAGTAACACCAACTTGCGACCTGCTTAGAGGATGCACAGCTCTGGAATGTCTCTAAACAGGGAAGTCAGATGCCTTTCTGAAGACACAGAGGTAAAGCACAGTGCAGGATGGATTCAGCACAGCCTGCACAATCCTGGAAAATGTACCAGTACTCTTCTGACCTTAAAAAACAAACTAAATCCATACATAAAACTTTCAACCTTATCAAGCAGCAAACACTGCAGTGACTGCTGCTCACAAAACCCTGTTCTGATCAACTAAATAAACATATAAAAATATTCCTGTCACTAATCCTGTTTTATTAGACCTCGGTCCCAGGCCTTTCTAGGCTCTGCTCAGCGTGGGACTGCCCTGGAGGCCGTTCTCAAGTGGCTCTGCTTTGTGCTGACATGTTAACATGCGCCGAAGGGCAATGACGCAGGTGGGGATTGCCAGCGGCCCCTTCTCAGCACAGCCCCTGCCCAGAGCAGGGTGCTGCCCTGTGTGTCACCCAGGCAGACTCTCCTCTGCTGCCAGGGCAGGAATGTGGCCTCCTCCATTGCTG
This sequence comes from Ifrita kowaldi, assembly GCA_013398055.1. Lineage (NCBI taxonomy): Eukaryota > Metazoa > Chordata > Aves > Passeriformes > Cinclosomatidae > Ifrita > Ifrita kowaldi. The sequence goes on along the minus strand of VZRS01013279.1, from coordinate 116,040 downwards.
CACTGGCGGGAAGCAGCCCAGGATCTGCCTGGATGCCACCAAGCACAACCGTCTGTAATCGCCCAAAATTTATTAGTGAATGTGGAGTTAAGTGCCAACAACTGTAAAAATCTGCTTCCTTCTACAGAAAAGTTCCCTTTTTATTGTTTGAAATCAAGGTAGAGCTGGCTGAGTCAAGGCAACATAATTCAAACCCTTATACTGTTTAAATCGTGCTGATGAACTAAACTCCGGTCGAAATACTGTGTGCATATATTATCATAACTAGGGTAACTGTTCAGATGGGTCATCAGGGCCATCAACCCGACTCCAAACAGCTGTTCTAAAATTAAGAAAAACATCTAAGACATTTCTTATTCTGTGATAAATTCAACATCCTTCTTTTTGTCCCAATTCAGGGACATGTATCTTAAAGCCAGCCAGAAATCCAGCTCTCAACTCTCCATAAAGGATCTTACCTGAACATAGCAAGAATTCTGTGGCTATTAAAAAACCCACCAAAGTGTCTGGAAAATCTCCAAGCTCCTGCCACACTTAGGGAAATACATGACTACACTGACAATGCCTAGCTAATAATTTGGGGGTATTTATGCCTGTCATCTAATTCCCCCAGTCGTGCCTGCATTCTGCACATGTTGGTCCGACTCCAGTTGGCCCAAAACTCCGCACTGTGTCCCCCACCCTCTCTGTGCTGTGAGAGGAGTTGGTTTAGCAAGTTGATCTGAAGAGAAACCACTCTCCTTTTTTTTTTTTTCAAGTTGGTTTTCCATTAGAGCAATTCTCTGCTTTCGTTCGCCACGTGGCCACACAGCCCCTGTGTGTGGTGTGAGGAAAGGGGTGGGAGTGTGTGAGCAGGGATGGAGGAAGGAGCAGGATGACTCCTTCTGAGAGCAGCCCACAGATCATCAAACAAAACCCTGTGAGCAACCCCTCACAGGTGTGGTTCTGCCAGCAGCAGGTCCTGCCTCTGACTTGCTGAGACCAACCACAGCATCACAGGATGGTTTGGGGTGGAAGGAACTTCAAAGATCATCTCGTTCCAACCCCTGCCACGGGCAGGGACACCTCCCACCAGACCGGGCTGCTCCAAGCCCTGTCCAACCCAGTCTTGACACTGCAATCCTGCTGTGGGTATCCGAGCTGTGAAATCAAGTGAGGGGCAGTTCCCAGGGGTCTATCAGCCCCCTGACCAGGTCACAAAAAACACAGCAAGAGAAGAGATGAGAAAGTGGCAAGTGAGATTTGTATTGGCTTAAGCTGTTGCAGAGTTATGCTAATTCAGGCTTTTACTCTCATCACTGCCAAAACTGGGGAATCCAATTCCCAAGACACTTGGAGAAGTTTCCAGGAAAGGTTTCTGCTGCTATCCCATTCTTTCTGTCCAAGCAGCAACTCAGACTGCTGCCGGGAATTAAAAAAACTCCAAAAAAAGGGCAGCTGTCCAAATAGATTCATCATGTGATGACTGGGAAGAAAGACTGGGAGGGACACAGAAGGGGAAGACTGTTTCTCAGAAAGAGGTTTTTTTGGAAAAAAAAAATAAAGCTCCAACACAAAAGCAAGGGCAGGAGAGGACAAACAAAACCCCATCACCCTGCCAAGAGAACCAGCTGTTTTCCACTCACCATTGAAAGGGTTAATTTTCTTCGAGATTCGTAAAGAAATGGATTCCTTCAGGTCTTTCTTCTTCACACACTGAATGCCCAAGTTCTGAAAACTGAAGCATATGTGGCAAGATTTCAGCAACTAATAATATCTTCAGTGTAGACTATTAAATAAAATATTCATGTTAATTAGGGTGATAACATCCAGTGTAAGAAATGAAAAAAGGCTTCTTTTGAGAAGGGTGTACAAGACCTGAAGAGCAGAGGTGCTGCTTTTCCTACAGTAAGGGCAGACACAGAAGCAAAAAAATACTAAAATAAAATCCTAAATCATTTATATTATTAAGAATATATACTTCTATATTGAAAATTATTACTCTGCAGTAAACCTACAGTTATTAAAATGATAGATTCTTAGTCTTGGGTGATTTATAGTGACAATCATTTTTGTAATCACTAAACCTGGTAATTTGCATTAGTTAACAGATTTGCTCTCCTGCTTTTATCAGGGAATGTCAATCTTAAACACTATTTTAAAGTCGTTTTCTTTTTAACAGGTCAAAACAGGTTTTTAAATCTCACATAGTTATGGAAAAGTTGTGAAGAGCTGCAGCTCCTCCTGATTTGCATAAAGTGCAGGTCAACCCGATGCAGGAGGTGGGGGGAGTCCCAAGCAGGGTGACTCTTTCCCACATGGAAAAACCATGACGACATCATCAAAGCTGAGTGGATATAAAGCANTAAAAGGAAAAAAAAAAGAAAAGAAAAAAAAAAAAAAAAAAAAAGAAAGAAATAATCTGTGTTTCATTATGTTACAATAAGCTCTGAAGATGGGTTGTGCCAGCAGGCATCTTTCTCCAGAAGTACCAGTCATTTCCCTTCCTCTGAAACTCCACAAACCTTCTTTGCTTTACCAAAAGAGCATCTTATTGCACCTAAAGATACTCCTTGCTCCTGCCAAGAGTGGTTCTACACTTCTGAGCAAGACTAGCCTAGCACGATGTTGAGTTTAATTTCTCTAAACTCCCTTGTCTGTGCCCCACATGCTGTGTTCAGAGGCTCCCAAACCCTCTGCCATCAGGCTCCACTTCCAGAACCCTCTGTTCACTAGAGGAAGGCACAGGCTTCCTTTGCAAACTGAACATGACACAACCTAGGGGAAAATAAAACACAGCAGCATCTCATCATTCACTAAAGCACTTTGCCTTCATATCGTAGCTGCTGATATTCAGATTGGGACTGTACCTTGATGAGCAATCCCATTTCCACCTGCTCCTGGAGGAAGTGCTTTCTTTAGGGCTTGATCACAGCACACAGTACTTTCCCCCCCTCAGAATACCCACTGTATTCCACAGATTGTGTGAAGCACACTTCAAAGGCCACGAACAGGCCCAGTTCCATATTATACCCCCAAACAAAGCCTCTGGTGGACAGGAGGCTTTTCAGCACCCCAAAACTCTCAGATTATCAATGTTTTCTAAGGCTGGGCTGTCACAGTGAAAGTGTGTGTTTCACCATGGCTGGGCAGAGGCTGGGTCAGAGGAGGAACTGCCGAGAGCCCCAGCAGGGCTGCGGGGTTTCACATCGATACGCGCTGACAGGAAACAAGTGAGATGACGAGAAGAGAGAGGGAGAAGTAGGAAGAGAGAGAAAAAAAATGAAAAACATCTAAAAAACGATGATATCATCCTCATAGAGAGAGGAAACTAGGAAGTAAAAATCTGAGTACACAGGCAGCCCCACTAGCTCTGACTTTCATACTCTTCTTGCCTTGATGTCTCGGCCAAGGAGGGCTCTGATCAAGTTTGGGCAGCAGTACAAAGATCATTATACCACAGGCAGAACAAAACGCTTGGGAACTTTGGAACATGGGGAACTTTGAACAGCAGAAAGCAGAGTAATTACTCAGAGCAGCCCAAAATCTGTGATTAATAATTCCACTTCTACTGTGAAAAAAAAAAAAGGTTTTTTGCTCAATTTGGGATGCTCAGCAAGAGCAAAGAGCCAGAAACACTATTGACAGAGGACATCTCCTGCTCACTAGTACTGGATGAGGCTTTTCTCCGACACGGACTCGAAGAGAAGAATGTGAAGATTGAGTCACCAGCCACAAAAAGGAAAATGACTTTAAACATCCAGATCCAATTATGGATCACACTGTTCTTTCATCTTAAAGCAACCAATGATTTGTTAAAAAAAATGAGTGTACCAATGCTGGAAACATTTCAAAGAGAATGTGTCGAGCCTCCTCCCATCAGGATCTCCAATGTCAAACACAAAGCTCACAGTTTCACATTATCAATAAAATGAAAGCAGTCCACTTACTATTCTGTAAGAAACTGAGAGGCTCATTTCCTAAAAATATTGAGAAGAATTCATGGATGGAGCAAACAAGCACCAGTGCCTGAAGTGAAACAGAGGCATGGCACTATGCCAAAGGACAGCATTTGATGCAAACATATAATGGAGACGAAATCACAATCTGCAAATAAATATGTGCAGAGCATCCCAGTGTTTCTTGGCGTGACATCCTGTAATGGCCTCTCTAACAGGCTCTCCTCTTGCCTACACACTGAACCTTGTGCAACAAAATGCCAAGAGGAGAAACAATCATCAGTGTCTTCCTGCACTCAGTGATGGGAACACAGGGCCAGAAAAGGTGTTAAGCAATCGGGCTTTTCTGCTTTGGATCAGCAGGCACAGAGCTGAGGGGAGGAAGTGGGATGGGCCAGAACAGCAGACTTCCTTTGACCTTGGCTAAGGAAGCTTGATTTGAGAAGACAAAGGGGAAGCTGGTGAATGGATGGGCAGAGGAAGGTGCAAGGTCCTGTAACAATTTAGGATGTTTGCAGGTCAGCGTGCCCCATGCCATCGGAACACACTGCAGCACATTCATGATCCCTTGAGCCTGGGCTGGATGCTGAAGAAGCATCTCCACTGTTTATTTCACCACCAAACAATCACCACCTTCAAAACAGATGTGTCTTCAGCTCTCGCCTTTAATAGTGTCCTACTGACTAAACCCACGTAAACATGGAATAATTTCACTAACACCAACAGCATCCCATTGGCCTGAGAGCTGTATGTAAGAGCTACTTATACACTGAAATATTTACCTGATTTTCTTCCCAGCTCAGTTATGCTTACCCCAGAGCAATAGCCTACTTCCATATTCCCTACATTGCAAACTGTGAACCACAAACAGCTTGCCAGTTCTAAACTCCCCTCTCCAGCAATAATCACTCCATGTTTGCTGCAGCTTATTCTGATTCTATTTTATTATGCAAGACTTGGTAAACTTAGAGGAAACGCCATCAAATACAACTGTATTTGAGATATTCTTAATAGCACTGAGAAATGTCTTGTACGTATCCAGAGTTTTCCTCACTGTATCCACAAGCAGATCCTTCCCTGGCACACTTACTCTTCAGAGCTGGGCCTGAGCAGAATCTGTATTTTCACTCAAAAAACCCCAAACCAAACAACAAGCAACAACAGTGACAGCTACTAACAGATTTCTAGATGTGTCACAACCACTGTCTTCTAAAGTACATGATACTCAGCCACTACAAACTTTCTCCAGAAAGTCCAAATATAATTTCCATGGAAGATGTGAACTTCCCTCATCACCATGAAGTAGCTGTTACCCATTCTATTACTCACCATTTTCACACGTACCAAAGAGTCATGCTCAAGAGCAAGATGTATCAATGAACGAGACTAAGAAAAGTAAGTGTGAGAAAGGAAAAGAAGACAGACGTTGGGGGAATGGATAAAGGAAAGAAAAGGGTGACAGGAAAGAAAAAGCACAAGTGTAGTATTGAAAAAAGAAGGAAATACTGCAAAGGGAAGTTCCCCGAGATGGATTAGTAAGCTACAGCAAAGACAGCATTCTAATTGCTCTTTTAATCATTAGTGTGAGTTTTAAAACACAAGATTAGCAAATCACTTGCATAATTAATCAAACTCCCAAGGAACACCATTACTCACGACAGGACTCGCCGTTCTGGCCCAAACTCAGCTTCATAGTAGCCATCTCTGCAGTCTTTTCCAACCAGATCATGAGGGTGTGGCTTGTAGGGTTCATTCTTCGTTACCAACGTAGTTCTTATTTTGACTTTTCCAAAATAGTTCAGAATCTACAAAAAAAGGGAGATATTTTAGGTATCAGTCCCAGCCTGTTACAGAAAATAAATTTTATCCTGAAATACTCTACGGAAGAAACACCTCAGCTACGTAGGTGATCACACAGAAATGTTGCTTGAAGAACAAGTCTACCTCCGAAGATTTTAGGAAAAAACTCATAAAGCCTCAGGGATGAGGATAATACCTGTGCATGGAACACTAAGTAGTGAAAGAGGATCTTAACAGATACAGCATGACACAACCCCCTCTGAAGTTGTTGGGTTTTTTCCCAACTAATTCTCAGATGAGTATTCAATCTTACATTCAAGCTGGGGAGTACCAAATTCTCAAGCTCCCCTGCCAGAGCTTTCACAGCAGTCATCAGCCTAATTCAGTGTTCTTTTCTCAGGTGCATAAAGGCAACCTCGAGCTGACGGCTACCAGTGAAGTCACCGAGTGTGGAGGAGTGTAAAAGAAAAAAAAAGGAGGAAAAACAGTTTGGCCTAAAGTGTTTGACGCATAAAAACTTGAAAGCAAATACAAGACTTGCTCAGGCACACGTTTGTGCAGAGGTGAGCTTGCCTCCTCCACTTCCCCTGCCCTATAACTAACAGTTCCTCTCCTTCCCTTCCTTTCATCCTCCTGAGACTCCAAGGATCCATCATGTATCTTTTTTAGTCAACACACCTCAAACCTTTGACTTGACCTGCGCTCTTCTACCTGTCATCATGTGTTTGCTTCTTCAGTCTTCAATTTGGCTCCATTCAGTCTTCATACAAGTCACTGTTACTTTTTACCCTTAAAGTGATACTTCACTACTGCNCAAAGGGAAGTTCCCCGAGATGGATTAGTAAGCTACAGCAAAGACAGCATTCTAATTGCTCTTTTAATCATTAGTGTGAGTTTTAAAACACAAGATTAGCAAATCACTTGCATAATTAATCAAACTCCCAAGGAACACCATTACTCACGACAGGACTCGCCGTTCTGGCCCAAACTCAGCTTCATAGTAGCCATCTCTGCAGTCTTTTCCAACCAGATCATGAGGGTGTGGCTTGTAGGGTTCATTCTTCGTTACCAACGTAGTTCTTATTTTGACTTTTCCAAAATAGTTCAGAATCTACAAAAAAAGGGAGATATTTTAGGTATCAGTCCCAGCCTGTTACAGAAAATAAATTTTATCCTGAAATACTCTACGGAAGAAACACCTCAGCTACGTAGGTGATCACACAGAAATGTTGCTTGAAGAACAAGTCTACCTCCGAAGATTTTAGGAAAAAACTCATAAAGCCTCAGGGATGAGGATAATACCTGTGCATGGAACACTAAGTAGTGAAAGAGGATCTTAACAGATACAGCATGACACAACCCCCTCTGAAGTTGTTGGGTTTTTTCCCAACTAATTCTCAGATGAGTATTCAATCTTACATTCAAGCTGGGGAGTACCAAATTCTCAAGCTCCCCTGCCAGAGCTTTCACAGCAGTCATCAGCCTAATTCAGTGTTCTTTTCTCAGGTGCATAAAGGCAACCTCGAGCTGACGGCTACCAGTGAAGTCACCGAGTGTGGAGGAGTGTAAAAGAAAAAAAAAGGAGGAAAAACAGTTTGGCCTAAAGTGTTTGACGCATAAAAACTTGAAAGCAAATACAAGACTTGCTCAGACACACGTTTGTGCAGAGGTGAGCTTGCCTCCTCCACTTCCCCTGCCCTATAACTAACAGTTCCTCTCCTTCCCTTCCTTTCATCCTCCTGAGACTCCAAGGATCCATCATGTATCTTTTTTAGTCAACACACCTCAAACCTTTGACTTGACCTGCGCTCTTCTACCTGTCATCATGTGTTTGCTTCTTCAGTCTTCAATTTGGCTCCATTCAGTCTTCATACAAGTCACTGTTACTTTTTACCCTTAAAGTGATACTTCACTACTGCTTCACTTTCTTCAACCATTACATTATTTCTCCCTCATTTCACACCCAGCCCCATGAACTTGAAGCTGATCTAGCTGCTTTTGGTTCTCTAGTTCCTCCTTGATGTTCATCTTCATAACCACACCAAGAAATTTAATCTCTTCCTGGCCCCTCTCTTCTCATCCTCATTCACGTTTCCATCTCTAGAGGGGACTCCCCTGGCACCTAATCAGCACTAAAGCCTCCTACGGGCTTCAGGGAGGCAGGAATTCACCTAGAAATCACCTGCTACCAGTACAATCAGCTCTGTCATCAATAGTCACCTTTCAAAAGAACAAACTTGGCCAGGCTTGCATGGTCACCTACCTATGTCCCATCTCCCCTCTGGGTTCTGCCTGGCCTTCATGTGCAGCACAGTCCAAGAAAAGAGGAATCAAGGCTTGATTCAGCCCATTCAGCTTGTGCCCTGACACAGACTTAGGCTGAGAGTCTGTGCAAGCCTCTACTCTTGCCAACAGCCCACACAGTTCCTTGTTCAATTGGCAGAGTGCTGAAGAAATGAGTCTGGCACCATCTCCATTTCCTGCATTCCCTAACCAAATCTGGCACTGTGATAGTCAAAGGGAAACCTTCTTTGCTTCTTCCCTTAGTAATTCTGGCTCCAGGGCTGGACCAGCTTCCACAGTTGCTTTATGCAATAGAGACTCACTCTGCCGCTCAACACGACTGCCAACACTCTCTTTCTCAAACCCTCCTTCTTAAAGAGCTTTCATGTCTCAGCATAAAGCATCTCATATTTTTCACTTTTCACAACCTCTCTATCTGTTGTTTTTCTGCTGTGATTCCAGAGACTCCATTTTTGGCTCCACATTGGTTTTTTTGTACTTGCACACACTGCAAACACAGATACAGAGCCTCTGTTCTGGGGCACTGCAATGGACTGCAAGATGGCAAGTGCTCTTAACTTCACATTTAAATTTGGGGTTTCTCCTCTAATCTAGGCTCTGACAGACTTTCTCCAAACTGAAATAGATCAAGGAAACAAAAGCAACTTAAATATCAGATAAGGGACCAGAAATTCTTTTCTCCTACCCTATCTGTCTGAGGTCTCCTTTGTACAGCCTGTGAAAGCTACTGCCCAAGTGGTTCCATTCCAGCTCTACTGTCTCTTTGTGCCTGCTTTGATCACAGCTGCCAGGGCTCCTCTGAATCCCTTCATTCTGGATTTCCCAAACCATCCATGATGCAACCACCCAACTCATGATCATTACAGATGATCTGAGGACAAAATTCCCCTTTCTCAGCTCATTTTTCAGTTCTGTACCCCCTTTCTGCCTTCACACACCTCACGCTGGTATCTTTTGCAGAGCCCATTTGCTGCATAACGGGCGATTGTTCACTTGTACAAAGCACCTTCTTTCATGTTGTGCCCAGCAACGTTTCAAAGCCGTTCCACATTTTGTAGGCAAATTCCTTCAACGCTCTCCCAAAATTCATGCTGCAGTCCAAACCATGAAACCAAACCCACGTCACCTAACTAAGAAAGCACAGCGAACGTGCTTACAGAGAAAGCTGCTAATGAATGGCTCCCAGAGCTTGAGCCTTCCCTGAGTCCCCTCTAGCAGCACTTTGTAAACCACCTCTGCACCTTCTCCTCTTTTTGTAAACCAAATCTTTTCGTGACCAGGAGCAAGTAACTCTTTTCCCACTCTGCTGCAACTCCATTTGCATGCCAAGGAGAGAATCACAGAACACGAGATGAAAAGCGTTGTATTTACTGTGCAGAGTCCAACACATAGCTACAAGCACCACGGTACTGTGGGCAATGGTAATTCCTGGATAAAAGCGGTATTTACCTGGATGGAAGGGAAGGTCTTATTGTTTTCAGTACTGTGTTCTCCTGGAATGCTGCCTGCTGATCTTCCCTCACATTTGTATCTGAAACGCATGCCCCTTTGCCTGGGTTGCTCAAATATTTCAATGTAGGGCTCAGGGCCACCTTAAAAATAAAATATTTTCAATGTTAGGACACAGTAGAGCTTAAAAAGCAGCAGAAGATGCAAGAATTAGAATTTCTAGACTTTTGATTTACATTACCATCTTTCCACTTGGTCTATCTTATCAGAAAAATCTACTCTTTATGTACATGCACATGTTGAAGGTGGGGTACAAGGGAAGGGGACAGATTTGGATGAAACATCCACAGTATCAATGCCATAGAAGTAACTAGCAAAAAAGACACCCTTCCCTCCATGTCATCTAGAACTTAGCTTCTTTCAACCATCATAGAAGACATGTCTGATGAAAGAAGATTTTATGCAACAAAACCCAAAATATTATTTTGAGGGAATGCTTGACATTTTTAGGAATAATACAGTTTTAAGAATGGCTGTCCTCTCCAAGCACTGGTACTGTCAACTGCTATGATCTCTTAAGCGTCCTCTGAAAGTGAAGATGTTTGCTCAGAATTGATTGATTTAGTTCCTATCACAGTGCAGCAGAAACTATTCAAATTCTGCAAAAACCCCCCACCCTTCTGGGTTGAATACTGTCACCGTGAGGTCAGAAAATACCTGATTGCTCGTATTGAATTCTACATTTTGAGCTGCCTATCTCCCACGGGACTGGTTTCTAGTTGCAGTATCTCCCCAGACAATGAAACCTCAGAAAAGCTATTGGGCAGTTGTCAGAAGGGAGGTTTTCAGGAAACAGAGAGTGACAGATGAGAATAAGAGACAGCAGAACTCTTAAATGGGGGGGTTAGAAAGACATTAACTTAGCAAGAGCCTAAGTACTTTTCAAGTGATGTTTTATTGCCAGACAGTAACAAGCTATTTAATATATCTCACTGAGAACATCAAACAGGACAGTCAATCAAACAGTGACAACAGTGGGATGGCATGTGAAAAACAAACAACAGAGGCTAAGTAAATATTGCTGAAGTTGAATCATCACAGTGCTACACGATCAGAAGAACGTAGCTTATGGAAATGTCTACTGAGCTCTCTGTCATCTTCGTATAATAGCATCCTCCTCAAGCAAGGCTGAGCATCACAAACAAACAGGACAGACAATATCCTGTGGCACAGCACTGAAAAAAAAGTGCTTGGACTTCAACATAATAAGCAAAACAGTTATTAAATATATTGAAAGTGCTGAAAGGGTAAAAGAACCCCTACTTCCTTTTGCCCAAGGTCTATGCTGCCTGAGAGTCCACAGCACATGAGTTTTGGCAAAGAGGTGGATTCCAATCCTAACTCCATAATAAAGGTTTCTCTTTTGCTGCACCTACAATGGTTTAGGTACCCCTGCCAACACAAAGCTTGAACTTTATGCCTGGGATTTGTTGACTGCAAAACATTTCCAATGCTGCAGCAGTTCATATCCAAGGTAGGAAAATATTATAACCTATGAGATAAAGTAATCAAGAGCAGCAGAGAAGGGATGGATGGAAAGAACGACATCTGAGACGTCACCTCAGTCTGACCTGAATGCACATTTATCTCTCACACACCTACAGCCAGTGGTGGAACTGCATCTGCCACCGTGTGAGAGCAGCTCCCGTGCTGGGACTGTCTTCAACAACTGGCGCCTCTGCAAAACCTGAATGCGTCTTCAAAAGCACAATGCACTTCTACTCCAAGCCGTGTTTGGGGTCAAAACCTTTGGGAACTGTGGTTCAGGACTCTTTGTAGACCTTTCTAACAATCAATCAAAAGGCAGTTTCTAAACCAACCACCTCCCATAAGGTAGACTTTAAATAACTTTCCAATCACCAGCCATGATCTGTTACATTAAATACACATTAGCCACTAGTCTAGGGCCAGTTACTTAGAAGTCCCTTTTCTAGATACTTCCCAGCTCTTTACCTAACTTTCCTTTAGATGAGCTTTGCATATTTTCTCTTTCTGGAAAACAAGCAAGTCCAGCAAAAGGGAAGGGGAAGACAGGCATTGATAACAAAAAAGCCTAGCAATGACATAAAGCTGGTTTCAGAGAGAGCAGAAGTCTGAGTTTCTCACAAAACCATGCTCACACATCTGTGTATGGCTACTTTAACTTTCACACTTCAATTTACTTATGTTATTGCATTGATCAGCACAAATACAGACACGCATCCATATTCTAAATTAAAAATCTGTTTTGCAAGTTAAAATGACAAAATTGCAGCAAAGTGCCTACTAATCATTACACTTGGAGATTCTCATACTTACGTAGCTGCTAACCAGATGTGCAGGACACCCACAGACATTACGTATTTGTCAAAACTAGCCAGAGCCTCGCTATTCGAAACTACAAGAGCACAATCACTTGAGGTCTTTAACTCTTGCTGCTTTAACCAACAATTTCCCTTCACATTCTATTAATACTCGCTTGAGAGGGCTATTTTCTCACCTATTAAGAGCCCTTTACTTTAAAACTCTGGGCTCAGTGATCTTTACAGGGCTGTGGTCGAAACAAATGTCACTGAAGGTAAACCCACCGCTCAGCAGCAGGTGTGTTTGTGGGAAAGTAAAGCTCGGTGATGCAGCAGCCTGCAGAGATTAAACGTTAAACTTCATTTTGTCTTGGCTGCCCCTCTCTCTATTTAAGAATCATGTTATCATCTCTGCTGTGCTTATCAGTGTCATCATGTTTTGCGTAGAGAGGAAACACACAGAAGTGTTTGTGCGAACGAGAGGTATTACCAGCACTCTGCAGCCAAGTGTCCAGTGTTCCTCATTTCTGTAAATCAGCAATGTGCTTGTGAAGTGGCACAGCTTAACTGTTTCCCAATCTGCTCTCACACACACACAGAGGTCTGTTAGTTCCCACACAGTCACTACAGACCTGTCCTGCTCAGGTCTCGCTTTGTTTGTCCAACAAACGTGAGATACGCCAAAACCCAAACTCTCACTAATTCTGGAAGAGAAATGCACGGCTACTTGTATTACCTGCCTGCCCACAACTACTCCATAAAGCATTTGAAATGGAAGAAAAGAAAAAAAATCTAGCTAATCCTTCATCTAAGTTCTTAAGAGTTTAATTTGTCTTTGTAATTAATTCTAATTGCCTATAGACATGCTAGCAATAGAAACATTGTGCTACATATTAGAACCTGCCTGTCATTCTTTTTGTTATTAAATTGCTTCTTCCCCCCTCTTGCCCCGAATACAACACTGAAAAATTTTAAAGAGAATATAGGAGATCAAGTGTCCCAATTATATACACAAGGAAAAGAGGTAAAAGCAGTGACAGCTCCCAGAGTTCAGCCAGTTTATGCTCATTCAAGAACTGAAGGGTGTTTTATTCTCACATTTTGAGCAATACAAAGAGGAACAAAAGGACAATCCCTAAAATTCAGAACAAAATTCCATCAGACCTCTCCATGACAAGAAATCCGGGATGGCTTAAAGTTTAACACAGTCTGTGCCATGAGGGAGGAAGTGTGACATGCTGCCACCACGCAAAGTGACACGCGATCAAGGGTTCTGTCTCATTCCTTTGCTCTAGGCAAGCAGGCTCTGGAGGAACTGCCCAATTTGTCATTTGTGCCCAATTTTCTTGCACAGCCAGGAGTGCCCGGTGAACAGACTCTCCATCAACATCTGCATGTGAAAGCAGAGCAGCTGTGGGTCTTCGCAGAAGATGTGAAAGTATCACCCGAAACCCTCCAGCCCGAGGTGACTGCAGTGAGACACAGATGGGAGAAGCGTGGCCCTTTAACTCTGATGTCACTGCTCTGTACAAATCCCTGATGGCCCTAAGTCTGTCATTTCTGAAAAGCAACAATCTATCCACTTAAAACCTTCTGCAACACCTCAGGCAAAGAGGGAGGATGGTGAAAGCTTTGTTGCAGCACACTCCAGTTTAAGCCAAAGCAACTAGAAACACAAACATGATTTGAAAAAGCAGTAATCTACCTACGGCACCATAAACTGCAGAAATTCTAACCGAGACCGAGAAACGCTCATGAACTTCCTCTTTACTATCGTGTTACATTATAAAACGGCAACTAGAAAAAAAAACAAACGACAAAGCTAGCTAGTACCAGGAAGTTATAAACTTCCCCCACTGAAAAATTCCTTATCTGGTTCCTAATTACACTGAAAATGCATAAAGACATGAAGAAAAAAAAGCCCCGAAACTGCTCTCTCCTGCTTCAGTGTTGCCACTCTAAAATACATAGTAACGTTTAAAGGACAAGTCCAGCTGTTTTCTCTCTCTGTTGATAGTTAGTACACCTATATATTTAGCAGGAGTAAAAGTTCATACCTTGCTAAGTGGGAACAGAACGTACAGGTTTTGAAAAGCAGCTTTCCCTAGAAATACTATTCTAATTAGTATAGCCAAGTTTTAAATTTAGGGATTTCTTTTAACCCTAAGAAAGATACCAGAGAGACTCCTCCCGAAAGGATGACAAACTCGGTTTAATTTAGCCTGAAGAAACTTAATTGTGCTTTTTGTTGTAATAACTCAAAGCGCGATCCCTTATCTGCGTTACTTTGCATTTATGTCATCACGGTTTCTCATTCATTTGCATTCTCACAGCCGAGAGTCCCGATGTGAACAGGATCCTGATGAGCATCACTCAACCTTCAGCCTGTTGTCTCCAGCCCAGATACGAGACCCGCGTGCGTATTTAACACCTAAAGGTTTTAACGCCGCACTTTTAAGACTTAAGAGATCCATCTGAAATGGAACAGCCTCGTAAGATCTCATCGCGACTCGGCCGAACAACCCATCGCTGCTTTAGCCTCGCAGTGTAAACACCCAACGCGACCAGCGAGGGAGGGCGGAGAGTGCTCGGAGCCCNCGCCCCGCCCGGCCCGGCATCCAAGGGAGCGGCTCCCCGGCGGCACTGAGACCCCGCGCCGGGAGGGCAGGCACCACTCCGTCCTCCGGTCCTGCCCTGCCCGCTAGACAAAAGTACCAAGGAAAAAGTTCAACTCCTCTGATTTCAGAGCGCGGCAGATACACCGAGAGCCTGTTTCCTTCCATACCCTCCCGCTTTCAGAGCATCACTCCTACACCCCGCGCTCCCATCCTGTCAGCCTCGAGACACCAAGCGCTCTCGTTATTCATCTTCTTCTCGGTTGCATGGAGCCTGGTGGTCAGCCCGGAGAAGGGAAAGCTCCGGGGAAGACTGTACTGCAGCTGTCCAAGTGCCTGCCTAAGCCCCTTTTGGGGTTTATAAGAAGGACAAGGATAGACTTTTTACTGTAGTGACAGCACAAGGAGGAATGGCTTTAAATGACAGAGGGCAGGGTTGCATTAGATCCTGATAAGGAATTCTTTACTGTGAGGGTGGTGAGGCACTTGAACAAGCCTACTCCGAGAAGCTGGGGATGCCCCATCCTAGGAAGTGTTCAAGGACAGGCTGGATGGAGCTTGGAGCAGCCTGGTCTAATGGAAAATGTTGCTGCCCAAAGCAGGGGGTTAGAATGAGATGGGCTTTGAATGCCCCTTCCAACCCATTCTGTGATTCAGTAACTAAGCTGTATGTAACTAGGGATACGTTGCAGGTGAGGTAAAAACTAATCACCAACAAGCTGATTAAGTCCCAATGATCAGCTTTAAATCTACCAAACCTTCAGAGCATCCCAGATCCTCAATCTCACAGCTTGGCCCTGACACAGCGAGATGAAGCGAAGGAGTTGGACCCTGGGAACAACCCCACAGCCCCATGTTTGGATCGGGTGGAGAGGTCAGTAACAAACAAACAAATCTGAGGGGAAATTAAAAAACACCTGAGAAAAGAGGAACACAAAGAAACAGGAAGGCCACACCTAGCTGTGGTGTTAAGACTGTTTAGTTAGCAACAAAATCTAAATTTTTTTCTTACATCTTTACTCTGGGAGTAGAATAAAGTGTCCCATGTGAAAATGCAGTTAAATCAATTAGTACCCCTGAAAAAAAATGAATAAAATAACAAGAAAAGCCTGAAAGAACACTCAAGTGAGGTACAAAACTGATAGGTCTTTTACTTTTTTTCACTATCCTATTTCTAAAGCTAAGGTTATC
>VZRS01013279.1:66285-100191 GCA_013398055.1 Ifrita kowaldi | reverse complement strand
GCTCGGAGCCCCCTGGGCCCGCTCCCCGCGCCCCCCGCCCAGCCCCGCCGCTCACCGGCCATGCTGACAGCTCCGCTCCGGCCTCTGCGCCGCGGGGCTCCGGCCCGGGCCCGCACACCTCGCAGGGACGTACGGACGGCCGCGGCTGCCGGGCTCGCCGCCCTTTTCNACAGAGGGCAGGGTTGCATTAGATCCTGATAAGGAATTCTTTACTGTGAGGGTGGTGAGGCACTTGAACAAGCCTACTCCGAGAAGCTGGGGATGCCCCATCCTAGGAAGTGTTCAAGGACAGGCTGGATGGAGCTTGGAGCAGCCTGGTCTAATGGAAAATGTTGCTGCCCAAAGCAGGGGGTTAGAATGAGATGGGCTTTGAATGCCCCTTCCAACCCATTCTGTGATTCAGTAACTAAGCTGTACGTAACTAGGGATCCGTTGCAGGTGAGGTAAAAACTAATCACCAACAAGCTGATTAAGTTCCAATGATCAGCTTTAAATCTACCAAACCTTCAGAGCATCCCAGATCCTCAATCTCACAGCTTGGCCCTGACACAGCGAGATGAAGCGAAGGAGTTGGACCCTGGGAACAACCCCACAGCCCCATGTTTGGATCGGGTGGAGAGGTCAGTAACAAACAAACAAATCTGAGGGGAAATTAAAAAACACCTGAGAAAAGAGGAACACAAAGAAACAGGAAGGCCACACCTAGCTGTGGTGTTAAGACTGTTTAGTTAGCAACAAAATCTAAATTTTTTTCTTACATCTTTACTCTGGGAGTAGAATAAAGTGTCCCATGTGAAAATGCAGTTAAATCAATTAGTACCCCTGAAAAAAAATGAATAAAATAACAAGAAAAGCCTGAAAGAACACTCAAGTGAGGTACAAAACTGATAGGTCTTTTACTTTTTTTCACTATCCTATTTCTAAAGCTAAGGTTATCGGGATGTCCAGAAATGAAGCACAGGTGAAAATGCTGCGCTATGATCTGCAAATCCATACACCAACCCATGTAACTAAGCAGAAGAGGCTGCCAAATGCTTATTATTTTTCCTGCTCTGTAGTCCATCTCATATTAACAGGACTTCTCTTTGTAACCTTAATTTTGCTCAACTATCAGCATATTTCCTATAAACTGAAATTATCTTTCTTCACCCCACAAGCAAAACTTTCCTTATTTAAGATTCATGGTTCGTCACATGGTTGCACCCCTGTCAAACTTGTAACTGAAACTGGAGTAGAAGAATCCTAGGCAGCATGCAGGATAATCAAAATGTCTGTGACATTAGCCTTAGCTGATTAAAGAAAAGAAAAACTACATTATTCAGATGTTATAATAAAATAATTCTATGGCTGTGGGTTAGTTTCTTGCCAGAAGAACATAATTTTTTATTTTCTCTCCCACAAAAAAGCGAAAACAAAACAACACAAAAGATATAAACAAGCAGTGCCCTAAAAGTATGAGAAATTCAGACTAGATTTTTTACATCTTCGGGGATTTCTTGGATTCCCTATGATTGATAATGTACAATAAAGCAGGCAAGTGGGTCTAATACCCTAAACGAAACTTGGACTTTACCTACACAAGCACATGACCCCAAAGCACGAACTGAAAAAGAGATCACAAATAAAATTGTGCTGCTCTACAATAAAGGCAGCAAACTGGAAAACACACAACCTGAATTCGCTCTGCTAAGTGCCCCATCCTAACAATCAGCTCGTCAACATCTCAGAAGATACTTCAGTTTTTAAATCGATAAGCTGGTGGTTCAAGTTTTGTACAAGCCTGTCTTCCCAGGGCTGAACAGCCAGAGAAATGCCCCCAATTTGAGGGCATCTCTGCAGATCCCAGGAGTGACCTGGACAGGATTTTTAAAAGGAAAGGGCTGCAATTCCTCCGGGATAGCTGAAGCTGTAGATGTGAGGTTTGAGTTTGGATGTAAAGCAAGTTGTCAGTACAGATGTATGAAGTGACTAAATACTTTTCCTTACTTATCTTCAGGCTGGTTTGCCAAATATCTGATAGTAAAAACTGTGACATTTCAGAAAGAATGAATTTAGGTGCTTCCCTAAATACAGTTTATATCCCTGGTTCCTACCTATTTTTCCAGCCCATTACACTACTGAGTAAACACAGACCAGGGAGACTGTGGCTCAAAACAGAAGTATCTAGTCATTTCTCCAGAAGGAGAGTGTTATTGTAGGGTACACAATCTAAACCGATGTGAAATTAAGGGCAGTAATCCAGGCAATACAAATACCATGTTATGACTAAAACATAATAAACATTCCCTACTTTCCCCAGCTCTTTTGAACTCTAACTCTTAGGGCTTGCAGGAACAGGCTACTCAAAGATAATCCTTAAGATTGCACGTTCGAAATTGAGGTGGTATCTCACACACACACACACACCAGTGTCTTTGGTACAAGCTGCTCCTTGATAGTATTTTTAAGAAAAAATATGAATGGATTGCACTTTACAGAGCATCCCAAAAACTTTAACTCTACCTCTATCCCTTCCTTCAGATGAAAACAACTTGTGATAAGAGGAAAACCAACCATATGAAAAGTTTCATTGTATAAGATCTATGTGCTCCAATCATCAGCATACACAGACTGAACAAAGTGATTGGAGGATGGACAGCATGAAAAGGAGATGTTTTCTTGATGGTTTTTCTCTAGCAGTAGCCATAAGCCGATGGCCAGGGAAAAGCACAACAGTAGGACAAAAGGAGCTTTTAGTCTAAGACCAGTGTAGCTGTTTTATAAAACATTCATGTTCCTAAACTCTATGGAAACCAAAAAGCCTTCCCGAGGAAAAGGCAAAAACCTAAGCAAATGAAAGAGGCCTTACTCAAAGTCGTGCGAGCATGAGGATATTCCTCTATTCCTGACTACCCTGGATGCAATTCTGCTCTGCTGCCATTGGAATCCCTGGCACAGGGATTATCCCGGGAGAGTGTGGTGAACTAGAGGATTGCAGTATAGCTTTGGCAATCACAGAAACCTCGTCAGCAACTGACATGAAGTGTAAGAACATGTCATAGCTTTGGGTATATGCAGATCTCTGCAAAAAGCAGACGGAATTCCCCTCCTGCAGCATTGCATAACAAAAGCCAGGTGCTTCACTATTATTTTTGTCAGCTGACTTTGGCTATAGCCAGAGGCGAGATACCAGAATTCTTAGGCCAGTCTGATCCAGTGCTTGACTTCCTGTCTTCCAGCTAAAGCAAGTGTTTCAAGATCCCATTTCTCCACTTACCAAATCCAAAGACAAGTCCTCACCTCCTGCTTTTCACTGGCTGCTGCACTAGCACAGTTAACACCTATGCTGCTATAAGGAATAAAGCTCCCTGTTCGGGCAGGGAACGTCATGGGGCAAGCAAGGGTAGAGCGGAGGGATAAAAAGCCAGCACTAAAACCTCCTGCAGCAGAGGAGTGAGTGTTTGACATGGTATTTGACAAGCCTAGGACGATGGCTCTTTAGTGGTGCTCAGCACAGGCATTGCCCAATGAAGCTGGCTGTGATAGGAGACCAGCACAGGCAAACTGTTAAGTCTTTATTTCCTGTTCCCAGCTATCTGACTTCGATCAAAGATAAGGCCCTTGTCACTGGCCTGGTTAGGCAGACACTAAGGTACTTTCAGCATATGGCTCTCCTAATGAGGTACACCATACTAGGAGTAAAAATAATGTTAATAACATCATTCCCTTCTCTCCTTATGGAATAAAATTAAGTCCTGTTTTCTTGTCCACTGTATCTCAAGCCTCACCTACTGCCAGATTAGAAATTTCCAATTCTCTATGCCTTAAGAAACCTTTTGCTGTTTGAAGTATGTTTTTTAATCTCAAAGGCATCTCACTTAAACACTGTCAGACCTTTTGGTGGCTAAAGCTTTTGTGGTTATTGGTCCTGAGGAAGGTTCTAATGCAGAAGCCATTCTCAAAGAAGTCATGGCTTCCAGATTAATGATAAACTCAAAGGTTATTCAAGTCATTCTGCTGGAAGCGTTCCTGTACCACGCTTTTAGTTTGTTTGACATAGAACAATGCTACTGTGCCTCCCTCAAAACAGGGTGGAGAGAAAGGAAATGCTAATAGAGAAAGGTTGGTCTTGTGGATAAGGCACAAGGCTGTGATTCAGGAGACTGGTATTTGGCTCTTGGCAAGTCAGCCTTTCTACTCTTAGGCAAGTCGTTTAATTCTCTAAGCCTCAATTTCCCCAACAGAAATCAGAGAAGATACTTCCTTGCTCCCACACTTCTGTCTTATTCACTGATGATGCAACTTCTTCAGGGGATGAACCGCTGGTTACATGGAAGTGCCAAGCACAAAACGCTGATAGCTTAATGAACACCGGGGTAGTGTCAGAAAAAGACAGTGTCCCCTCTCTGTCTCCTTCCATCCAGGTAACTCACTCCTGCATGTTCCTGCACTGTTCCAAGCACTCCTTTGGAGACACAGGAGCGTGCTTAAAAGTAACCTGGTGGAACAACAAGATCATTGTTTTTTTCTGCTGGCTCAGTTTTTACTGAGCCAGTTCCATGTACAATCACAGAAATGACTCTGCCAGCAGGAAGGAATGTGGTGGCACCAAGGCCAGAACAAGTTTCTGGAAGACAAATTTGGGCAGAGGTGCCTGCTTCCTGACAGAGTGCTAACGTCATGGAACTGTAGCATAACACTGTATTTTTAGCCTGAGGAATTGATAAACCTTCCTGAAATTTCTAATTTACACTCCTTCCTTCCCAGAGTTAGTATTCAGAGCAGAACTTCTTGGGCACTTTCTCCTCCAGACCTCTCAAGCGCTTCCTATTCCCTTCTCCTTATCCCAGTGCTATAAACACATACCACAGTTTGGGAGTTGCATTATTTAACAGAGAAAAACTTTAAGTGTTTGTTGGCAGGCAAAGAAAAACATGGAGTAGTGTTTTCATTTTCCACTGTGGTACATAAAAGCCTCTCATTACAGTGAAGCTGATAAGGGACCTCTGAAGTGGTCACTAAAACTGTAAACTCCTTCCTCATGCCACAATCAAGATTCATCTGATGCAGTAGAGCTGTAGGGAGACGACTTAGGGAAGAGACGAGCTCAAGCTGAGCAGAAGGAGCTAAGTCAGCAGAAAACAACCTTTTTCTGCCCAGAATGATTTTTTTCAAAATAGATTACCTCTATAAGCCAGATCACTGTTGCTGCTTTCAAAGGGAAGCAATAGAACTGCTCTATCTGCAGCCACAAAACAAATAGAAGGAGGCAGAAGGAAGGATGGGAATTGTCCCTTTGGCAACAGCAAGCTGTTAAGAGTATGAAGTTTATCATGAAAATTGCATACTAAAAATATATAGGCAATAGGTGTCTAAAGTAATTGTGCTGCTCCCCAAAAGCCCAGCACATACCAGCCAGTCACCGTGCACTGGATCCACTACAGAGCGTAACAATCGCTCATCCAGGTGTTTATTACAAGGCTTCCCTTTTTCCTCAGGGCTCACCCTGAGCTTCAAGAATCTCAAAAGACCGTATCTACACCCAATAATCAGAATCAATTAGGTTGGAAAAGACCTCTGAGATCAGAATCCAATCTCTGACTGAACACCACCTTGTCAAAAGACCATGGCAGTGAGTGCCACATCCAGTCTTTCCTTAAACACCTCCAGGGCTGGTGAACCCACCATCTCCCTGGGCAGCCCATTCCTGTATCAAATTATGCTTTCTGTGAAGAAATTCTTCATAATGTCCAACACAAACACCCCTTGGTGCTGCTCAAGACTGTGTCCTCCTTTCCTATCGCTGGCTGCCTGGGAGAAGAGCCTGACCCCCATCCGGCCACAACCTCCTTTCAGGGAGCTGCGGAGAGTACAAGGCCACCTTGAAGAGGTGAAAAAGGCACCTTGTTTCAGTACAGCCCCTTCAGATATATCTCCTCTTAATTTGGAGTCTCACACCCTGATTTTCAACCTCTAACCCAATGACTCCTGCAGCTCTGATTTGTACAGTTGAAGGATTACACCCAGGAATGACAGAGTGACACTGCTCTTCAGGCCAAAGGTAAACACCTTCTGGGACAAGTTTACACATCAAGCCCTCCTACATATGCAAAGCAAACCCCCAGTTTGTAAATTGGCCACTACATGTCTTATCTGGCCCTGCATTAGCCCTTTCTTACAGATTGCCCGGGGCTGTGTGTCACAGGTGCCACCTCACCATGCAGAGTCTTACCTGCAGTAGTTGGCCACAATCAACTCCGAGTAAGCCACCAGCAGGTTGTTCACCCCACTGCTGCCTGCACTTTGTGCCTATGCATCCAGTTCACTGCCATGCTGCAATAAAATAATTTAGATTTATTAACAAGCCCCACATCTTAGTAAGGCTACCATTATTAGTCTGAGCTTTCTGAATTACAGGGTTGAAAGTCCTTGATTTCTCACCCAGAACAGTGATGAGTTTTGCTATTTCATTGTCTTGTTCATTTGGCAGTTGCTACATGACTTGTCAATTTTGCTTTTAGGACATTTGGGGAAAGTTTGACATCGTTTTTTGTAATCAATGTTATGGTTAACCTCTCCTATAACAATGAGTTTGATATATACTCATTCATCTGCAGTTCTGAGCCTCAATATTGCTGAAGAGAGATGAAATCCAAAAACAACCTCTGGGTTTTCAATCTAAAATACTGTGCCTTAGGTACAGTACATGTGTCAGGCACCATGAGACTCAGAACATTTTCAGATGCCTGAAAAAAATAACTCTACATACCTTACCTGCTGTATGCAAGTAAAGAATACACATACCAATCTGACTTTTTTTTTTAATTAAAAAGAACAATAAGCCAAGAAGACGACTAATTCTTCAAGAGATCTCTTGGGCAATACAAATTTAAAAAAAAGGAACTGAACTGATTTTTTGCTCTGTGCAGTGGAAATAACAGCTCTAGACTCGGGCTGTTGAGTGCAAACACAACAGACACCACAAGCTGCTTCTGGCAAGTACGTGCAGGAACCAGAGGAAGGAGAAGGCCTAACCCAAGAAAGAGCTAATAGAAAGGAGCCAGTGGCAAGAAGGATTAATAAGAACAAGGGCTAGTGTTGGCTACAAGGGCAATGTCATATATAAAGCTGAATATAAAGAAAAGGCAACTGCTTTATGGAAAGGTCCCTTAACAGGCAGATGTAAAAAAGACAAATTATTAAAGCCACTGATGTCCCAGCTCCACTTCTGATTAGTCTCCAATGAGACCCTGGGGTGCAAGTCAAGTCAGCAGTGCTGAAAGTCAACCTGTTCAGTTCTCTGTTTCTCAAAGGCTGAGGCAGGCACCTGCTACCTAAACTTTTCCATTGCACCAGCCCCATGCATTCTGAGACAAGCATTACAGGCTCCAGTATCCAAAGAGTAGGAAGTAAGGAATGGAGGACATTTGGAATAAAGTCTCTGATTACAGGTCCACTGCTCTTACTCCTGGTTGTCACAGCAGCTTGTCCCTTAAGGGCCTTGATACCATTGCTTCAGTGATTGTGAGTAACACCCTTGCGTTTGTGGTGTCTCTATAAAACGCCCCCTCGTGGTGACCACCACCATTTCCTCACACGGCACACAAATTCTGCTTCCCACACTGCTCTGGTTGTCTGCTTCTCCCAGAACACAAAGGTAAAAATTTCCATGTGCAAAGTGCACAGAGACTACAGTTCTCTGCTATCTTGAGCTCTCATTTCCAAGAAAAGTAGCCAAAGAGAGCTGATGGTGCCTTTTCCAGGAGCTTCCATTAAAAGGAAACCTGCATAAACAACCATCTGTGTAACTGAAATTAAACTGAGACCAGTGTTGCCACTTGAATTTGAAAAGTATTTCTGTCTGTATACATAATCATTTGCTTAAAAAAAAAAAACAGACAAAAAGCCAAATCTGTAGGTCTAAAGAAGTTTGTTACTTTTTAAAAGTAACACAGCTATTTCAGTTTTTCTTACCACCTTCTCTTACCCTGTAAAAGCAAAATCCTGTGAGTAAACCAATCCAGACTTAATACCACTTCAAAGCTTTAGAGATACTAGAGACTCATAGTTCAGGAAGAGAGATACCAAATCTGGTCCCAAGGGCATGGATGCTGTAGAGAAGTAAATCTGCAGCTGGCTGATTCCAGGAGATTCAGACATGGTAATAGCAGAGATACTTGCCTAAAGTAAAACTGGCTACCACACTCAATTAATATTCACTATGCTCCACACCCCCTACAAACAGCCTGCAGAGAGACTGTTGCAATTGTGAGATCGGCAGCGAGACCTGATTCACATCCGCACACTTCTACTGCCCCGGGTCTTTCAAACTTACCTGCCCCACCAAGTGAGACTTCGTGTGGCTCCCAGGAGAAAGTTCCTGCTGCAAGGAAAGCTTTAATTCCACCTTTCCTGAACTCCTACTTTAATTCCAGCTTTCTTTTCCCCAATGTTAGACACTGGAGATTCAGCTGGAAAGGGCACTGGGCCATCTTGTCTAGATCGTGCTTTTGCCAAGAAAGGTTGAACCAAATGATCTTGAGGTTCCTTTCCAAGACAGCATTCCATTCCATGGCAGATGCTGTCTTGTAAATTGCTGGTGCTACCCTGTTTCACCATTTTCACCTGTTTATTTTGAGACTGCCAGGGCTTTGAGACAATTTGGGGGGATTTTTCATCCTGACTCCGCAGCACACCAGGGTGGTCTAAGACTACAGCTCCTCAGCTGCATGGTAGCCCAACTCTTACATGTGATGCACTGATTTCTTTTTGGGTTCCTGAGCTCTCTTATGTTACTGCTCCAAATTCTCTTTGACTAACAGTGGGCGATACCTGTGCTCTCAGGGTGCAAAAAGCTCATTAGGAAACAGGTCTGAAATAATGTCATTAATTAAAAAATCCATGTTGTTTAGCTGCTGGGTTGTTTAAAACTAGAATTTATATTCCTTTTACGTATCTTAATTACACGTGGTATTGTTTTTGCCTCCTGAATATGCATCTTTAAGTTTCAATGTCAACATAAATACTGGTACAGCTATGCAATTACAGCACTTTTGCTTCTGCAAATATTCCCATGACCTACATCACAAAAAACTCTGGCAGGTGACCCAGTTACTACAGACTTGGTCAGTCCAGGACTTCACATTTGCAACACAGTTAAAACCTTATTTGCAAAACAGCACTGCTGTAACTGGTCAAGTGGAAACCATGTGACCTGACATGTTTTTAATTGCAATGCAGACAGAACTTTTAATTTACATAGCCTAGGACTAACATATACTTCTGTTCTGATGCCAGAGGACACCAGAAATGTAGGAAGTGAAAAAAAAGAAAGGCGGCCACTTGGATAATTTACTCAGACAATTACTGTCTCATCATTACCATCCCTGCTTAGAAGAATGTTTACCAATGCCCCTAGAAGAAGAATGGAAAAATAAAATTAAATATATAGCTGAATGGAACCACAGAATAAATTACAGTTAGCATAGCAATTACAGTTTCTCCCAGACTATATGTATTATGAACAGCTTATATTTGTGTGGTCAACAACCCTGCCTCATAAACATCCCTGTAATTAATTTGAAATAACAAAAACCAGGGGTAAATAAACATGGTGTTCTTTTTGCTCCCTTTAACAGTGTTTAGTTTCTTACCTACATACAGGCAGTCCATTCACTGCAGCTGGTGAAGCAGAACTCTCCAGCCAGGAAAGAAGAGAAGGATTCAAGTGTGCTGTGGATGAAGGTGGCAGCAAGAACCTCCTAAAATGATAAAACCCCAATTGATTGTGGTTTATAAAAACAATACATAGCAAAGTAGCTACTGCTTAATTATATGCTACTAAAGGGTTTTTTTCCCCTCTCCTTAACAGCCAGTCTATGCTCTAGCAACCCTGTCCACTTTTCTTTTGCAATATCCTCCCCTTCACAAGCCTCTAACCCACCATTCTTTCAACTTTTGCAAAAGTTACTGGCTGCCTCCCAACCCAGAGCTTCCCAATGCCATGTGCACAGCACTGCTTTATGAACAGATGTTTGGTGTCTTCATAAACTCCTGTCCTGGCTCAGTAAGGTGGCGGAGAGCCACAATTCTCTGTGGTTCCCTTTACAAGAGCAGCTCCACCTTAGCTCATAACATGCTCAAGCAGAGACTGCTCAACAGCATTATTTGGGAATTTCAGAAAATTCACACTCCTAAAGCTGGAAGAGGGAAGGGGTATGTCAGCTTCTCTCAAAGGAGTGTTTTTCCAGCTTTATTTGAGGGGTTTTAAGAAACTCATGAAGCAATAGCACATTCTTGGTGCTGGAGACATGCTCATTGTGCACGTTCACTGCACTGAACCAGCTGTGATTCCAGGAATAAGTCCATTCAATTTGGGGCCAGGCAATAATACATTCACACCAATACAGTACAGTTAAAAGTCAAGAACCCAATCATACACTTCCCTTTCAGACAACGCTTCCACTTGAGCTGACTGAAATTTTGAGTGATAAAAGTCCACAGCCCTGCAAACAGAACATTCATGTAAGTACTGAAGTAGTGTAAGGGAGGTGGATTCCAGAAACTTGCTGTAAACTCTGTTATTCTTTCAGAAAGATATAACAATATACCAGTTCACATATGTAACTTTAATAACGTTTTTAAATAAATATGTACACTTAGCATCCATTCCTTTTCTGTAGATACTCCTTAGAAAATAAGCCACCCTATTTTTTTTACGGTTTTACTATCAAGAATTACTGGGATTCCTCCTTACCACTCTCACTCATCTCCATGATAGTAGGACATAAGAACTTACCTATGAGCACTTAATAAGGTGTTAACTTGCATCTGGCAGTTCTGTGGCACTGTGTGTTGTGCTAAAATTCCTAGTGAGACTTTTTTTATGGAGAAACAAAAATAAGCAGGAAACAAATTTGTGATTTTTTTTTGTTGTTGTTAGGAATATAGTCTGAAAGGAAAAGTTGTTTCATTTGCAAACTTATAAAAAAGCAACAAGAAAGAATAGTGGGCTATCATGTTAGTAGTGGCTTAAAAATCAGTAGCTGGTGTCAGTAGTCTCTAGAAATAGCTACCAGAGCCCTTACAACTTATGCACTGGGAATCCCCACTGCAGGCACAGGCAACCTGACTCTAAAGGAAAAGGGTCTCACACATTCAGGGAACTTGGCTTTAGTTTCTGGTCTGAGCCACAAAGCTTCTGTCTGACCTTTCATAAATGGTTAAACTCTAGGCCTTAGATTCATCTGTTAAAGCAGAAGGAAAGTCTTGGAAAACAATGCACGATCCTTAATTCCAAAACTTAAAACAAATAAGGAACTTTTGGTGGGCACTCTGTCCAATTATTCCAGACAAGAAGTCATCTTAAACACTGGTGTTAGTGGTATCCATTACTTAACAAATACATTATCCCATGTTTGTCAACAAAACATCTTCTCAATAAGTAGCTGAAAACCAAAACAATCTAAGCTAAAGGAACAGTGACTGAGAACAGACCAAAGTTCACATACAACTAATACATACAAATAATGTGGCATTGCTTAGAGGTCACTGAGAGCCTGTGGTTAGTTTCAATACTGTAGCCTTACACATTTCTAAGTAATGGCTTTGCTTTTGTTTGACGTTTTTAGACCTTTGCACGAGGACAGACAAAAGTGCAGCAGGGTTTCCCCACTGACATCACAGCCACTGAAATCAGGAGTGACCTTTAAGGCTCAACACACACAAGATTTGAGTTTGAACACACAGACCTCTGTTTGAGCTCCATAGTTAGGCTGCTGGACAATCCATCTCAGTTTACTTGTTACTGAAAGGTGAGCTCAAACCAACTTTAAATAACCAAAGTCTAGAGAAAACTGAGATATTACCTTTACCGAATTTTCCCCACTTGAAGTCACAACATGTATGAATGGGAGAGAAAATTAACATGCTGCTGATTACTCATTTCTGTAAGAGGAATAGCATTTAGGAAACTGATTGATAATTTACAGGCACGTACCAAACATTTACCCTGAATTACAGCAAAGTGAACATCTCTGTACTTGCACAACTTACCATTTGGTGTAAGGCAGGATTTATTTGGTGGGTGAACAGAGGAACAGAAACAGGGGATTCCCTGGCCTTCTCATTGCTAGTACTTCACTGCTTGCAACACTGTCATTTTCCTCAAAATATTATTCCCAGGGGCATATTTTTGTCTCATTTGGTTTTAACTGAATTACTGCAACTAATCAATCTACAGCAAATACTGTTTCCACGATTTTCCAGCTGTTCACGATTTGGCAAATTTGGTTAATGCTTTGAACAAAAGCTACACTGGGTTGCTTTACAGACTCTCCCAACATGTTATCCTACATAGCAAAAAAGGGACAGTATTAATTAAAGACCTGTAAAAACATTCAAAACAAGAGGAGAAAATTAAGATATGCCATACCATATACACAAAACCAAAAGTGAATGTAACAACCAGTTACAAGTCTCGCAAGAAATAGAGACTTCAGTTTCAGAAATACAATTCAGACCCAGCACCAGCTTTCAGTTTCCTGACAGTCTAATGCCTGTTTCGTTTGAGAGCAGAAAATGCATAGACTTAAAATAGCTGGTACTTCTTTAGCTTAGTTATTAGAAATCTCTGTTGGATTGCTCATTATGACAGGTTTATGCCTTTCTGCTTAAGGCTGCACATAATAAAATGAAAATTCAGTATCAAATAAATAAAAGAGAAGAAAACAATCTAACAAAATCACAACAAACATCATTCCAAAGCAGTGCTGAAAGCATTTAGCCAAGAATTACACATCAAGTGATTCACAAAACCTCAGCTTTTCTTCCTTGTGCGCATGTACTCTGAGTAGGTGTGATAACTTTCTGTTCTGGCCAAGTGACCACACTGGAAAAACAGAGCAGAATTAAAACTGCAGGGATAAAAGAAATTCTAGCATGTTCTAGTTTTAGCATCTACTTACTACAGCCTGAACTCTGTTTTATTCTTGTCATATTATCACCAGCACATTGTTGGTTATGGCTAGTCAACACTTCCTATTTTAAGGCCACATTTTCAGTTACTCCCTGTTTGCCAACACCTTTTCTTCACATGATCACATACGCTGCCCCTGGAGATGATTTTTTAGGAAAAACAGAACAAATATGACTCAGTCATTTCTATGAATGACCACGGGGAACATATGCTTTAAGTACATTCAAAGAATTCTGAAAACTTTTAAGAAACTTCTTTGCATTTCAGAAACAGGGACATGAAATTTAGCAAGGAGGCCGTGCTGGTGTCACTACTGGGATTTTTTGCTCTTCCTTGGAAAAGACTGACCTTGCACATGCTTGCCAGACTTGCTTTTAGTAGCCAAAATTTTCAGCTCTCTCTCCATTGCACACACATGCAGAGAGGGAGCTGGATGGTGCCCGCAGTAGGCAGCTGATTGCCAGGCTGCCACAGGCTGAAACTGAAACAGGGTAAGGTTATTTCTCCTCTGGCTTCAGGACTCACGGGAGTTTCACTCATCACCATCGAATAATGGATTACCCAGTTCAAATTCAGAAAGATGGACTCAGGAGAGAAAGGGAAATGTGAATTATCAGAGAGAAAAGGAAAACAGGCAAGAGTCTGAGATCAGAAGAAATGAAAAAAAGATAAGAAACGAGGTTGGGAGAAGACAGGAGAAGGATTCAGAGTGTCTTCCCAAGAAAGAGGAACTGCCCAAGGATGAGCAGTCCATATCAATTTCTTGAAGGTCAGACAGCTGGGAGTTTAACAGGCTGTATTTTCCAGAACGAGAGAAAAATCAGCCCCCAGGCTACTGCTTTGCCAGGATCCTCCCATAAAAACACCCAAGGTCCAACAGCTTGGAGCCCCGAGCCCTTGGGCCACGCTCAGGGCTTGGCAGCCTGAGGTAGGCGATAAGAAACCCTCATCCATGGGGGAGCCCACACTGACCAACACGATGGAGGCAGCAAGGAGTGCCCACCACGCGCCCCAGGCTGGACAACAGCCCCCTGCACTCTGCTCAGTCCCGCAGGGCTCAGCAGGGGGCTGTGGGTGTTCCCTGTGGGTGCCGGCGGCCACATGCGGCACTGTCTCAGCACACGCAGCCCGCGGGCCCCGCCCGCCCCCGCCGCGGGCTCCGGGCCGAGAACGCGCCCCGGCGTGGGACGGCCACAGCTCCCTGCGAGCCCCGGGGAAAGGGCACGCAGCCCCCGCAGCCGGTGGAGGCGGGGGGGGAAGAACCAGCAGAGGAAAAATCCTCTTCCCATAGGACCGAGATCCTGCTCACGGGCATTTCCTTTGGGACAGGGCACGGGCTGCCTCCAGCCCCGGGGTGGGGATGAGCCCCTCGCCTGCACCCTACAACCACGGCTCCTCATTTACTGGAATAATGCACAAAATCACGCTCTTTATAAGAAGTGTGATGAGGTAATTACAAAAATACAGCCAGGAGTTTTTGCTGGTCTTTTTAGGCTCAACAGTTTATGTCACTAAGCATTACATAAGACAAGGTTAGTAAGCCCCCTCTCTCCCCACAGTCAAGATTAACAAATTTTCTAGATACCTTTTTTCCTCTTTGCTTTTTCCTCATTAAGGCCAAAAGTAAGTATTCTGTTACTTTCTCTCAGTTTCTACAGGAAAATCAATGGCTACAGCCAAAATGTAGGTGACTTCACATTAACTGCTTCTTTGCTTGTACCTAACAAGTAAAACCACAGATGTTAATTCCTGCAAGGGAACTTCTTGCTCAAAGTTATGAATCAGACACAATTTCAGTACAGAGCTGCTCCTCGTGGAAGAGACTGAGCATGAGTCCCTCATCTCAAGCCACGCATCCAGCAACCAGCTAAGAAAGCAGAGAGAAGAGAGCAACGTTTGGAGGAAGTCTGGTATCAAAGAGCCTCCCTCACTGAGTACCTTCTGCAGGAGTAACTTCTCTTTCAATCACTTTAACAGAGGAGAACACTGAAGTTGAATAAGTTTGAACTTTATTTACAAACAGCTGAATTCTAATCTGCAGAGTCCTGGAGCAGCATCGAGCTTCTGCGACATCCAGGGAAACTCCAGAACACTGATGTCACTTAACATCACACTTGACATCTATATGTCAAGATACATTAAGATAAGCCGTGTAATTCACCAATGGATCAAGTCTGAGAAACTAGTAACCTAAATTCTTCCTGAATGTTCTTCTCAAAACCCTGAACATTCTTCTTAAAACCCTAAGAGCGAGGAGGAAAATAAAAAAGTTTTAAAAAAGAGCAATTAGAAGATAACCACAAAGCAAGAATAAAATAAAATGATCAGTGTAAAGGTATATGCATTAAATAGGTTAGTTTAGTTTGAGAATAGTTGCAGAAGTGCATGTGCTGACATTAAGCCTATGGGAAAATCGTCCCTTAAGCAGTCCTGGAATACTCATGTGGAAGAATTTAAAAGCATGGGAATATTACAGGATTGTAGTCTACTACAAAACACTTCCCATATTAGTTTTGCTGTTTATCTTATCACCTACTTCAGCTTTAGTTCCTTCAAATTCCTGACAGATTTGTATTTACACAGGTGCTGAAGTTGAATACCTGCTGTAACTGGTACACACAAGTGACAATATTTGAGTACCACTGTTTCAGAACAGGTCACAAAACTGAGGCAACCATTTTATAAACCCGAGGTGTAGTTCTGCTAAAAGCTACTTAAGCAATATGGGTACTGTTTCTTAATTTTAACCTGTGACTAAATCAAAGCCTTGCAGTCTAAGTTTTGGGGATTTTGGAGGGTAGAAGGAAGAACAAGGCCTCTCAAACCTACTAAGGTCAATTTCTAAGGCATAAATTGCACCTGAAGCAAGCTGGAAACCAGAGAATGAGGGAAAAAACAAGTAGATTGTGATAAATAAAGTCATGCTTTCTCCACAGGTTTGGGACAGTAGCAGCAGACGGAGTGCTAAAGAGTTAAGACATGACAAGATAGATACCACCTCTTTACAGTCCTTCAATCTTGTCACTAAGGCAGATACTTAAGATGTTTAGAGCTCAGTTTTGCTCTTTAAGACAAGCAACTCATCTTAAAACAATTCAGGGGTTATCTTTGTCCACATATCAAACTGGGACTTCAGCTGAAACATGCAGTTTGCAAACTGCAAAATTCAGAGGGCATTAAATCAAGCCCCAGATCTACCAGAAGCAGGAAAGCAAAGCAGTGTTCCTGGTCTCCTCAGATTTACTCTAGCATGGCAGTTTACTGGTGGACTTGGCAGTGTTCAGTTTACAGCTGGACTCTAACTCAAAGGTTTTTTCCAACCTAAATGATTCTATGGCATTATTATTTTGTATAACACTTTTTTCTGGCACTGCCTTCCTCCCATCCCTTAGAGTTGGTTTAGAGTTGTTTAGATTTTTAAGGCAGATCCCATCTGCACTAGGAAAAAAAAAAAGAAAAAGAGACTAAAGATTTTAAATTTCACTTTGAAGACAGTTTTTTACAGTACATACAAAAATACTCTGGAAAAACAACTTACAAGTTCACTTATGAAACCACCAAATGATGAAGAAATTACAATAGAGAAATAGCATAATACTTGTTTCATATAATCAGAATTTGTCCCCACCCCCCAAAACCCCTAATGCACTTAGCTGGGTAAGCAGTGTTACCAGTTTACAGAACCAGACTCAAGACTACTACAGGTTTTCATGTAAGCATTTAGAACAGCTCTAAGGGTTTATCTGAAACCACTTTCTGCACACAGCTTGCAGGTGGGCAGTAGTGTCAGGACAGCCTCAGATGTTGCAGTGTTTCAGTGCATCTTCAGCTGTGTGTTCAGAGTTGGGCTTTACTACCCAGTGACAGAAAAAGACCTCTCAAGTCTCATGCTGGAGCAGTCTTGAGACCAAAAAAAATACCAGACAACACAGCATGGGACATGTCTATCATCTCCATACCTTGGTAGCATCCTCTGCTGCATTTCCTTCAATACTGAAAGCATTTTTGGGCCTCCATGGGAGGCAATACCTGTGTAGTGCATGGCTGTGCAAGACAGTGGAAAGCTGCGAGCCAGGGAAGCTGAGCACCATTGTGAGAGATGCACAGGAGTGCGTGTGCCAAATGGGAAAGTAATTGGAGATAAGAACAATATACGCACATGAATTAGGCAAGCACAGATGAATACAAGCACATTCATAAACACTTGAAAACAGAATGTGGTTGCAGCAACTAATTAACCCTGATGACATACATTCTGAATCCAAGGCACAGGACAGATTGGTTTTTGTAGCTGCTTCAGCTGGTGGCAATTTAGACTTCTTAAAAACTCATAAAGGTAACTGTTACAAGCCCATGCAAAGAGCAGTTCAAAAGGAAGCAAGCATCTAACAACGGTACAAAAATAAGACCATGATTTTAACTGGTCAGTTACAGTACGGCCACAGTAACCTTCTACCTTTGTTAGTAACTACAACACACATTCAGAATAAGGACTGGTAACAAGTGATTATCCTCTTCACCTGGAGATCAACCACTTACCCATTAAGGGTAAGTTTGATGGATCTTTTAATGATACGAATGCTATTTGTTGGAACAGGAGATGAAGAATCTGGCAGTTCTTTACTGGAAAGCCTCTATAACACACAAACATGCCACAGAAAAAAGAAAAAAGGAATTTTTAATTAATTAATGAATTCATTTAAATTCATTAATTCAAAAGTAGCAACAGATAAACCCTTTCCTAGCCGAATATAACATTCTTTATGTACCAAACCAGTATGGCCCAAACACATTTTCAGAGAAGATTATTTTTTCACCACACCACTTGTTTAATTACCACCATATACAGACGAAGAGCATTTTCCCCTCTTCACAATTCTCCCCTCGCATGAACTGAGACAAGTATATCCCCGATGGGGGGTGGGATTAGCTATGAGTTGCTCAACAGCACAGTAAAAGAATATTTTTTTCAGATCAGGACATGGATCAGGACAACAGAGTCTCTACTGTCTGGATCACTTCCAGTCTTACAGCCCTCAATTTCGCAACATTTTACATGACACACAGCAATTAAAGTCACCTACAGACTTCAAAGCTTCCATGTCTCATCACAGAAACCAGTATACAAGTATCTTGCACTGGTAACAGTACAAGAAAACCAAAGCAGGACACAAACTGTCAGTGTCTGAGGGCATAGAAACATGTTTTTTCAAGTTCACAACTTAGAAACTTTGGCTTCACTTTTGTGAAGGTCATTGTTCAGTTGTTTAATTTGTTGGAAGCACAACAGGCAAAACCTTACTAATCTTCAAACCACCAAGTTTAATGGTACATAAATCTTCGTACATGAAAATGCTAGCTCTGCTTTACCTATGAATACAAAAGCACAATAAATACCTGTGATCTTGATGTGATCACTGGAATCTGCATGGATTTTCCATCAAGGACACCCTAAAAAAGCCAGAAGGAATTTGTTAGGCAGTATTGCCAGGTTCCTGACTGAGAGGCAGCAAGTTCTGGCAGCTAGGATACCTTAAAATCATACATGCATTAACAACCTCCACCCCGTGGGGGGTGGGTTTAGGTATCCTGAAGCCCTAAAACCACACAGACAGTGGTTCAGGTATTTCAACCTTCACCAACAAGATCACATCTTGATTTGAGGGTGTGCCCTCAAGAGTTTATGCCTCAGTAACAGGCTACATCAATAGCAAAGCTCTTTATCTTCCCTTTGAGAGGTCAAATGCTTAGGTCTTTATAGCAGCTTTAATTTACATCAGTGAATCAAGTAGTTTTAAGAAGAAAATTCAGTATTATTTCAAGCATGGCAAGGAATTAGACACTACCAAATCAAGCATTTAAAAGACAGGGCATACAAATGTAATATTTGGGGAATGAGGACTGAAATAAGCTAAACTAAAAAGTGTACTTTTGTTTCCATCAGCAAACATGCAGAGTATTTATGTGAGGCAGTCTAGGCACTAAACTATCCTGCTTTTCACTTAGTCTGCTGAGAAAAATCACTTAAAAATTACATTTTTTGTGGCTCTCTTCCTCCCATCTTGAGGGTATCTGCTTTCTGTGAAATCTGAGTCCCACACGTTTAGCTGGAGGAACAAAATACACACTCAAAATAATTGCTGTGCTAAAATTCCCTTCTTATTTGGGTACAGCTTCCAGTCAACACATTAAATTGATTAGGGGCCATTCTTAAAAGAATATTTATACAAGTCCACCATTACCCCACAGGAATTTCAAGCCTCTGGAAAAGTCCTACTACCCAAACCTTGAAATCTGTACTTGCAATATTCAGTACTAGAGAACAGTTCTACAAGATGATTCTTTACAGGTGTCAAAACTGAGGGTTCTTTTTCTGGTTGTTCTTTGCTTGTGCCTCAAATCACATGTCAAGCTCCAAGAACAGCTATTTAAGGAGATTTACATATAGCAATAAAGCAAATGAAATATTAATCTAAAAGTTCCACAAAACCAAGATTTAACAAGCAACTCCACACTATCATTTCAGAAGTAATGACCTATTGAGTAGGCTGCTGACTTTTAAAGCAGCAAAGCCATCAACAGGCATTCAAAAAGCATCTGCCAGAAACAGATTAGCTCATACTTTTACAGTTATAAGATTTGTATCTTCTTCATTTGAATATGATTTTTTCTGAATTAAGAACTGCTTCCAGATGAGACAGTTCATTCAGCAATTGGTCATTGCAGTGACAGATAAGTACAGCAGTATTTAGAGACCTTGGCACCAGATGAGAAGCAGTCACTAAGTGCCAGATCCTGAAAATTAGTTGTTTAATAGTTATACTTTATATTCATTACAATTTCTCACATCTGCATTCTAATACAACTAGATACGCTTAAATTTAGATTCCCAAATCCTTTGGGGATGTATAAATGCATTTATTTTCAGTTATTTCATTTGTTCTACATCAGTAATTAGTACTACTTCACACCCTCCTTGGCCTAGCCCCCCCTTCTTGCCTTTTCTCCATCTATGGCTTTTTGGGGGCATTCTCCCGATGTAGGTGGACGAGATACTTTAGAGGTTGGTGAATAATGTTGCTTAGGTGAAGCACTCTTAGGATCCGTGATTAGAGTCCCACTTAATTTATGCTGTCCTTGCAGAAAACACGTTCTGAGTTGACAAACCGTGTTATATCCTGGAATGGTGCAACCAATTGGAGCTCCCGATGTTCTTAGTGCAACTGTAGCCTCCATTTCTGTAGGAGACACCTGGCTTTTAGAGTTTGGCCACGAAATTTAAAACCACATTCCACCTACCACTTCAAATACATACTTGGATCAGTCACAGGAATGCAAAGTCCCTTAGACGTTGATGGCTCAGCTACACTGTTGGCACCACTACAACTCTGACATTCAACATTTCTATAAAAGTCAAACACTGGAGTTATAAAATGCTAGTTTGTAAAATACTGTATATGTCATTTCCAGAAAGTGCATGCAAGACAAACATCGACCTCCTTAGCTCATTGTCAGAGCTCTATTAAACAACACAACCTCCCAGGCAATGTAGCACCAGACCATCATTTTGCTGAATTTCAGACTGCAGATTTAAGCTCAAGCATTTTCTTTACTGAGTCTTTATGTCCTGATATATTTTCCCAGATTAGTCTACCCAGCACACCATGCTGCTTTGAACCATTGTTCTGTTCTACCCAGATGTGCACACAATTTTTTGTTTGGTTTTTTTTTTCATGTGACTCCTACAGTATCAAACAGTCTGAACAGGGCAGGTATCACACATTTGGTAGGACTGGGCAATTACTCTCAAGACTACGTATTCCTCCTGTGCTTAGGGAGTATCTTATAGATAAACAGACTTCCCAGGAAGTGACAAACACTTACTGCCTGAGTTCTCATACCACTCTGCTAAGTCAGCAGCAGCTCTAGTGTTTCTGTGACCAAGATCAGTACTTCATTAGAACTTAATCTACGTGGCATCAACTTTTTGTTTGAAAGAACAGCTACTTACTTGCACATAAAATACTCCAGCTTCAAAGTTACACACTAACATATGAAGATTTATATTCAAGACTAAGTAATTTCCCTGGTGTCAAGTTCTTCCTTCCTATGTGTTCATGGACATTGTTTAGTTTTTTCGAGGATTCCTTTAACCTGGGCTCCTACCATGTGCCCAATGGAGATTCCAGCTTTGTTTCTGAAGCTCTTAGAGCCCTCCACATGCTTACGATCCACATAGATTCAAGCAAGAAATCCTAGACCTCATTTACATTGTCAGTCAGTTTAGAGCAGCTTCTCCACAGTTCCAAGGTTATGGCACTAACCTTTCTGTCTCTGCTGTAGAGATGTCCAACTTAGATATCTTATTTAACGAAGAGGAATTAGAGGGTGTTCTGGAATCTCTTTCTTTGGAACCATCCGAACAGCTTTCACCTAAAGAAGACCTTTTGCACTGAAGTCCACTATTATTTTGACTAATATCTGACACCCTTTGCTGAAACGACAGTGAAAAAATAAAGTCTTCAAGTAATTATTAAAGATTTTATTAAAAACTACCAGAAGAGCCAAATTTTTATTATACCTTCTTTCTTTTCTGTAAGGTTCCTGCTGGCAAAAAATAATGGAGTTGCTTTCTCTTCACATAAGTTGCCTCAATCTTCATACCTTCCTTTAGGATGTTGAGGGCACTGGCCTGCCTGTAAACTGATATCAAACACAGAGTTGTAGCTTAGTGGGGATGTTTGCATTAGTACTTGTCAAAGTTACGTATGGTTTCTTCAGGAACACATCTGCCCAGCCCAAATGAAGAATTCCCAGCCTAAGTGAACACAAAATGCTGCCCAAGCACTCGCAAAAATCACAAGAGGATGAATGTGACCTATGATGCCCCTTTCACACTCACTAGAGACCAGCCACAACAGGTATTTGAGTTCAAATATGCATTTATAAATTCTCTCTGCCCAAGGAAGCAAGACTGGATTTTAGGGACAGCTGCTTTAACAGACTCACTACAATTTAAACAGGTTTTTCTCAACTGCCTGCAAACAGCCTTTTATGCAACTGCAAAATCCTATAGCAGCACAACAGTTACTGCAGAATTAAGTCATATTTAGATAAGCTTATCTAACTGGCCTATCATGAGCATAACTGCAAAGTCAGCTTACTAACACCCAGAGTGGGAATCAAAGCAAGGACACGTAACTAGAAGGCTTTCTGCAGGAGACCAGACATGAACTAAAAGCACAGACATGAACATACACACCAATATGGACAGTTACTTCTAAGGAAATTCAATAGTGTTTGGACATAAAAGGGAAATAAAGTTCACTGAACAAATGCCCTCCAAACTGAGCCTTCTATCCTTGAGCTCATCAACTTGAAATTAGTCTTTGCTCTCTAAAATTATTCTCTCAAAGTCAAGGCACATGATAACAGCTCTCTAGCACAGAGCTACTGGTCATCCCCACAGCTGTGAAAGGATTTCACACCTCCCATGGAACAGCTTTCCTGTTCAATTCTCTCTGGATTCAAGTCCTCTATCCAACCCATACCATAGGCTGTGCTTCACTGAAGTGAGAGCACACAGCCATACTAACAATGTTTGTGCATAAAGGATTTACCATTAGTTCTGGCCTCTTAGCAGCACGTAAATCTCATTAACATAATTTACATTTGCCATTGAAATGCTGATTTACATTTGCCACTGGATGTAATGTGCAAGCACAGATAACAGCGCAAGTCTGAGGAAATCACTCCGCTTGGCTTGTAACTCAGAGAGTTTTGATGCATTTTTCTGTGCTTTTCTCATATCCCAAGCATGAACTAACAAGGTCAGGTTTTACTGCATTTACTTGTTGTTTGAGCAAGACAACACATAGGTCATCATGATGGTAATATGGATGAACTCCAACAAATATTCAGAGGATTTCACTGTTTAGAACTCTTGGTCCAAACACACTTGTCTCTTCAGAAGAATAGCCTGGTTTCCTTATTATTCTAGCATTATCTAACAACATTTGCAATATTAATTTATGTCTACATTTATCAAAAGTAGTAACAGACTATGAACATGAAAATTTACATGCAAGACTGCATGTAATTACAATGTGACAACCCAGTGACTTTCACAGTTCTGGGATCATATTATACACACACTGCCTTGGAAAAATACCATCAACTCATTTCAGAGCTTGACACAGTCAATTCCCAGTTTCAAAGTTCAGCAGCTGACTACTGGTTTGGCAAGTATAGCTGTCCCAGCAAATGGGCATCTCTGGGCTTCACATCTGACTGTGCCCTACAGAAAATGCAGTTCCTTTGGGAGTCTTTACACTGTGATCTACAGAACTGTTATTTCACATATGGTACACGGTGTACAACTGTAACACACTTTTGTTTCAAGATGGCCTTACTTTGACAAAGTGTCAACACAACCTGTTCCTTCAAACTAATCTTTTGTGTGTTGCTACCTACAGGGATATCTAATAACAGAAGGAAGCACAATTCACTTTGTGAAGCAACTTCCAGTGGAATAAGAACTAAACCCTACAAGTCTAGAGCAAAAATAGAGCCTTACCTGTATCTGTGAATGACTGTATCCCATGTGTTAGATCAACGTTAGTCTTTACTGCACTCTCTGCTTTCTTAAATACAAGCCCAAGAAACCACATTGATACATAACCACTCCTAAAAAAAGACAGATTCACAAACCTTAAGTTAGGCACAGATACCAGTGATTTGGATTCTAGTACATTTTAGTTGTTTAGTTTAGAGCCATCCCAAACTTAAATTCCCAGAGTACTTCTTCCTGATATTCTCCCTTCTTTAAGAAGCTCTTCCATGCTCAGGACCCTGCCTGTTAGAGCACCTACTGTACTTCAGAAAAATAACAAAACTCACTGTTTATAGACATCTTTGTTGCCAGGGAAGGACTGTGGCTGTACGTGTGCAATAGTAATAAATTCATTCCTTTCCAAGTTTCCAACCAGCACACGGATTTTAGACTCAACGAGGCCAATCCTAATAAGAACAAGAGGTATTTTACTCATTTTTAAATGTATCCAGCACATCAGTTAGATGTCTTTCTGTAATAGAGTGTTAACCAATCAATAAGTACCAACTTTCATACAGATGAGCAGACATGAGATCTTTATATCACACACACACTGTGATTTGAGACATTTCCAGTGACACTTGTGCTTTTGTTTCTAAAGACAGAGATAAGTAAGTTTTACATGCACTCTGAACAGTTCAGATACAACACTTCCACCTATAACCTATGATGAAAATAACGAGGAACAGATCCCAGCACCTCTGTGGTGCAGCAAAACTCCTTTTTGCCACAAGGATCAAGAAGAGTGGTTTTGAAAAGGCTCAAGCACACCAAGATGCAATTTTTCCTGTAGATTGATCAGCAAAAATGAAAAAAATAGAGTTATTTTAATAAACAAATGATCTAGCCATCAGAAACTTCTCTAAGAAATGAATCATCACCATAAGAGCTTTAATTTCAATAAAGTACTGGCATTTCATCCTCCTACCTAAAACTCTGCTAACTTTAAAAGCAGTTGGAAATCTGTATGTTCTTCAAAAGCATCTTACACTGATGAACAACAGAGATGTGCTATCTTTTCCTAAATCCGCCCAAGAACTGGTGAACTAAACTTTTTCTTATAATAAACTGAGGCAAATTTATCTTCTGCTTTATTGTTTTCCCCAGCTGCAAAACTGGAAAATTTGCCTCTATTTCTGTCACTACAAAAACATCAGCTCTTACCAGAGCCAGAATTTCCCTTGTCTTTATTGTGAGGTTCAATAAGGTTTGTTCACTCAAGAACATTTAATATTAAAAATGATTTGGCCCTCTGTCCATACACGTTGTACACAACTGCGACTGATATCAAACTGTAGCTGATAAGAATTTTAAGTGAATATATTAGAAAGTTCAGATAAAAGGTATTACCTATTAAAACTATTTTTAAACATTAAGCTATCTTTTAGAGATGTCACAAGAATTATCTAACTTAAAGCACAAGCCAAACTTTGAAGTAAAACTAAGGTGCCCTCAGAATGGGGGTCTGTTACGGAGTTTGCTTACTTGAGCAAAGCCAGCAAAGTACTCATTTCTCAGCAAAGAAACCCACTGGAAAGTCAATAAACATGCATTACAGTGCTTAATTCCTCACCATTTCCCCTTATTTTAAAATAATTCACTGTGAGCCAGCACATTCACATAGGTTAAATAAATAATTATTGGCATATAATTACATTGAAAAAAGTAGGTCTGGAATAGGCTGACTACACACCAGTGCAATCTAGCACTAAGTGCAACCTAGTCCTTAAATTCTACAGTTAAACTCTTTAGGAAATCAAGTCTAAGGCTCTAGAACAGTGGTCTTCAAAGTAGGGAGGGAAGGGGGTGTATTCTATGCCTAGTGGCATAGTTACAGACTTTATTTGTTAATACAATTAACAAAAAAGTGGTGCAACATTGAAATGAGTTTCAGTTTTGCACTGGACCCATGTTTAAAGCAAGGCTTACCAGTTTAAGTGGTGCTCCTCTGTAAAGGCACTGGCAGTCAGCACAATGTAATGTCTAGAAGAAGAAAGGAAAATGAATACACTAGCTCAAGACTTTATTCTACATTCTAAATTTCAGATGGTTTTTTTTTGTAGGAAAAATGGTGTGAGTGGCATAAGACAGTTTTTCCTATCTTCCCTATGCTTATACGTACCAAAATTTCTATGACCCCCTCCAGTTTCTTTAAAAAAACCCCAAACTGAAATATATCAATACAATCTTCTATTTAGACCCCAAGTTAAAACTCATTATGATAACCACTAAGTAAGTAAGTTCAGACAACAGATTTCATACATACTTGTACTTCTGAAAGAAGTTCAGTGGTTCAAAGAGCTTTGACCAGTCTGATTTTCCTTTGAGAATCTCATCAGTAACTTCAAGACCTACAAATATGGTTGAAAAATCTTATTACTACTTCTTAAAGATTACCATGACAGACTTTAGAAGATTGTAACAGTAACTGACAGAACAAAAAGCAGGAATTCCCTTGACACAATGCAGATCTACAACAGCTTATGGGAAAACTGGTGCATTATTGCCTGCAACAGGCATATTTCCCAGAGAAATCTTATTACCAGAACACCTGACTGCACAAAACTAATTCAGAGAACGTGGTTTCATAGAGCAAGAATTACAGTGTTTAATCAGTTAATAGGCACAGAATGTACTTTACCACGTTGGAACTCCTCGACCATGACTGCTCGTGTTGATACAGACACGTTGTACGTGGAGTTCTGCTGTGGATAGGCAGGGGTGATGATGGGCATCACGTGGTACCGGTCTGATGGGTTCACCTATGAGGTTATAACAGCTTTGCTTAGCACCAGTTTAAGTCAGAGGAAAGTCTTAAGGCTTCTGAATTCAATGGCTACCTACCCTAGGGTCCCAGACAGGTAAGTTAAGAAAGCTCTCTTCAAGACGTTTCAGCAATACTGGCTTTGGCCAATCCCTATAGCAGACAAGACAGTAATTAAGTGTCCATTTTAAGCTCTGCAATTCGGGGCTGCACGGGATGCTGTCAATGTACATCTTTATATAAATAACTACAAGTGTTATTTCCTTGTGAAAATTGAAATAAACAGCTCTTACCATTTTGAAAAAATCAAGAAGAACTTGTTAACGAGAGTAGAGGCCAAAGCATTCGGGTAGAGTTGACATATTCTTGCTACCAGCATTGCCCAGGAGACTCCACCAAGAAATCCCATGATGTTGGAGTAAACACCACGTCCTAGAATGGATACCATGCAGTTAGTCTATGGTCTTTCAAATTTACAGCACCAGCTGCACTATCTATAGAATACTTAATATATTTCAGCCTCAATGCCATTTATTTTTGCGGTGCAGTGAGGCCAAAATTGATCGTTCTTACAGGGATGAGAAATAGAAGCAGTATAACACCACTTCCCAAAATATTGCTACTGTGAAACTTGCTTGTGCTGCTACACCTACTGCTTCACTCCAATTCTCCTTAAGAGAAAAGTTCTGCCATTCCTCTAGTACTTGCTCTGGCCACATGGGCAAATGGGATTTTCTTATTCCTTTTACACTTAATTGGGAATTTTCATCATTTGTAGTCAGGCTCCTGAAAAACAATGCAGCACCCTGTCTCATAAGCACTCCCCTCTTCTCCCCACTCCACCCCCACTAAAAAACACACAGAATTTACCACATGGACAGACCATGAACTTAAACTAAAAGGGTTTCGATTTAACAACTGCCATTTAAATAGCAATCCAAAGCTGCGGTACATCCCATAGCGAGCATGAGGTGCCTCTGAGAGGTTTAAAGATCCCAAACCATCCCATCACTCACGTTTTGCCCACAGTTTAACGGCACGGAGCGTGAGCCGGAAGTTCTCCAGATTGGGCACCAGGCGCAGTATTTCATCTGTAACCCTGCTGCCTGCGAGACAAAAGGTGAAGTACAGAAGTTCCCAGTTAACAGTACAAGTCAGGTGTTCCTATATAGGATCAACTGCTTACAGCTTATGGTTCAAGTCTAGGAAAACAAGTTTGGATTATTTGCTTTGTATTACCTTAAAAATTATAGGCTACACATAACATTCAGCATCACTTTAGGTAACTGGTGCCCTCAACAGCCTTTTCACAGTTTAGACTACAACTAGCAACTTTTAAACAAAGCCTCTCTACAGGATGGGTTCGCCATAAATTACAACACCAGAAGTTCCACCTCAGCATGAAGAAGAACTTTCCATCGAAGGGTACCAGAGCACTGAAACAGGTTGCCATGGGAGGTCATGAAATGCCCATGGGAGGTCGTGAAATGTCCCTGTCTGGAAGGATTCAAAACCCACCTGGACACATTCTTGGGTCAGCTGCTCCAGATGACTGTGCCTAAGCTGGGGGGTTGAACTGGATGATCTCCAGAGGTCCCTTCCAACACTAAATATTCTGTGATTCCAAATGCCAGTTTCTTTTGACAGCCATTAAACCAATTGGTGCTAAACAGCAAGCCAGTCAGACATCAGGTATTTTAATTACTTTTTTTTAATGAACTACCTTCTTTATCATTCATACATTCTTATCAAGTGCCCTACTTAGTCATCGGAGTTTCTGGGGCAAGCTGGAGCACTGCTCACAAAGCAATCAAACAAACATGAGACACAAGTCTATGTAAACACACAACTCCTTGAAATATCTAAGTTTAGGCCCTCTGGTCACCTCCTCAGGACTGAAGTACACAGGAGATCAGCTTCTGCATCTTGTACAGAAATGTGGGTTGTGTAATGTGCATTCTATGCCAATTTCAATGTCCCTTTAAAGGTGTGCAGAACATGCTCACCATTTAAGCTCCGTATGCATCTTATATCCAGGCTCTTGAGGCACGAGTCATCCCTGAGATCGAGATCATCGGAAACCGTCGGCAAAGACAGCTTTGCAAACACGAGATCAATCTTCAAGAGAAAGAAGTTTCAGCCATGACTTACAATGCAGCACTGTTTGCAAGCAGGACACTAGTGAGGGACATTTAGTCATTCATCTCTAAAAAGAGTGGTTAGCATTTGTATTTAGAATTATGTGACCATAGATATTTATTTGCCAGAAAACAAGAAAATTGCTCTAAGTTCCCTATTTATTTACAAAACCACCTCTTTTTTTAAGCTAGGGAAAGGAAGGGTTTTTTTTTTTTTTTGAAAGTTGGAAAGATTACTCCAAACTTAGAATTCCTATTAAAAGGAAATTTTAAATTAACCATAAAATTAAGACTAATTTAAATCACCTCAACTATGCTTCAGCAAATGAGAAAGCACTTTCTTCATGCTGTAAGGCCTTAAGCATCTGGGTTTTGGTACAGTCTGAGGCAAGAAAATTATTCTGTGAATGTCTGTAGCAGATAAAGGCCACAGGGAGGTCATTGAATATGTGTCTTCATGACAGTAATACCAAGCAGTAACTTGCTTAGGTATTACAGCAAGCAGGTATTCATAATCTACATGAAATGTATTCCAGATAGAAGGATTCCTGCAGCTGACAAACTGAGGCAGGAGTCAAATGAATACTTTTACTTTTCATTTTCCATGTTGTTTGTCTGACAAGCACTTCATTTTTGTTTTGCAACAAGACATCAGGCAATTCATGCAGTGAACCACAACATGAACACCCCCTGCAGAAAGGGAGCTCTTGTCAGAGCTCAGGGGAGTTACACTGCCTCTACTCCCACTCTGCACATCCTTGGGAGATAAACGCTATTCAAGCAGGCTACCCTGGTCTGCAGCATGGGTTTA
Source organism: Ifrita kowaldi (assembly GCA_013398055.1). Taxonomy (NCBI): domain Eukaryota; kingdom Metazoa; phylum Chordata; class Aves; order Passeriformes; family Cinclosomatidae; genus Ifrita; species Ifrita kowaldi. The sequence continues at coordinate 70,911 of VZRS01013279.1, read as the reverse complement.
AAAAAAAATGTCCCTCATGTTCCCACGCTTGCCAGGCTACCTAGGGGCTTATTTTCCTGGAAGATCCCATTTTACTTCTTCTGGGATAGGTTGTGGCCAGCCTGTTTAATTACAGTTTCCTAAATATGCTGCAAGGTACCAATAATCTCATAAAAGAGCATGATCATAAGTCCCCGAAAAAGTTAATCCTACTCCAAAGCAAGAAAAAAAAACTATATCACTTAAAGGGAAAGAAAACCCAAATAGAAATTAAAATTCTTACCTCAATGCCATCAAACTCAAATTTGATAACTGGTACATATGCATCCTCAATGGCCTGTGAAGGAGAGGATATCTGTAATAAGACATCCTTTTGCTACTTTAAAGTTTTCCTATACTATGATAAAATGCAGAATTTACACTGAACTACCCAGTATAAAGACTGAGTTCCTTCCAAACACAAAAAATGCTAATAACTCTCAAGCAGAATTATGGTACTAAGACTAGATTTTAATAAAAAGTTATTTAGGCAAGAGATTCAGAGGCTAATTGTGTGTTGTAACCAACAGTCAGTGCACAACAAACCACCAGTCTCAGTGATTGTAAGCCCCCTACTACATCCAAGATGAAAGCATAGCTTCCAGGGAGAATCTTGCTTTTTGATACAGCTGACTCATTCTGAAACTATAGCAGGGGGGAGAGGGACCCCAAAAACTCTCATGTGATGTAGTCATTGGGGAAAGGAACCGAGAGCTGGACATCAACATTTTCATGCTGCATAAACCAGTATTTTAGAGGGTACTTAAAACTGATGTAATTTTGGCTTGTAAGACATTGACTACCAATGCAAGTCTTGAACATGAATACTCTTACTGTAGAATTTACACATCCATCAAGCAGAGAGTTTACTCACTCTTAGGTTTTTTACTTCTTCTAGATTCTTCAGTTTTTCAAAGAACGACTGAAAAAAATCCGACCTTTCCACATGACTGGGAGCAACACAAAGGGCATCTATGTCAGAACCTGCAAAGAGATTCCATTTCTCCTCTTACTCTTGGAAGTCACTTTCCACCATCAGAACTATGACTAGACACTGAAAGCACTACCTTTGGTGTGTACTCCAAGCCTGTAGGAACCAAATGTAAATATTTTGCCACCAACTTGTTCTGTTATTGAAGGGGGAAGATTCTGTGGGCAGAAGAGAGAGTTTAAGATGCACATTGTCCTCTGTGCAAGTTTAAGCTGCATGTAAGTTATTTAGGAAAACTAACAGCCTGCATAAGCAATGTCTTCTCACTCCCATACATCTTAGTTTACTAGGTTGATAGTGTTTTTCTGAAATAAGTTAAGCTTGCAACTCCAAAAAAAAGATTATAGATGATGTAGCAGTACTTTTATTAATTTATACAAATTAAGACCTATTATTAGCCTTCCCTGCAGCAGAGCCATATAAATTAACACAACCTAAGAGCTATTCGAAAGGCATGTCTAGAGTAATAATTTCAAACTAAACTGAGTGCTGTAGGCTGTTTGGGGCAACATTAGTGCCAATCTTAGCATCTTTCTCATCCACAATGCCTTGTTTTGGCTTTGTTAACAGCAGCAAGTAAACTGATTGAGCCAAAGCAGGAATTTATTCAGTTCCCCGAAGACTCTCAGATCTTGATCTTGAAGTACCTTTTATAATTTATTTCAATGGCAGTTACTACAGCTCTACTTGATATTTAAGAAGTTTAAAGTTGAACTTTAGCATAGATCCCAGTAGCAGAGCTTTTAAATCAAAAGGCTTCAGCTGTTTTGATAAAAACAAAACAAAACAAAAAAATCTTACCTTGCTCTCAGCAAGTTCTGAAATCCATTCTCTGACAAAGTTATTCAGTTTACCAAGAACAGTTGTCCTGTAAAGAAAACCCATGCTAAGTTTGCTTTAAAAGAAAAAGCCAAACCAAAAAACCCCAAGAGGTTAACAAATTTTAGTTTTGTTATACCTGTGATAGAGTTCTTCCTGATCCTCAAACACTCCAAATGGCTTCATTGCTTCAATCAGCTTCTGAGTATGAATGTGGTCTTTATCGCTAGGAGGAGCCAAGCTAATTGGAGAGGTAAGTCCATAGTGCCCTTGAGGCTGGTTCTGCTGCCTGGAAGTACTGGGAGAAAATAAAGGAATGAGTACATATGAGAAAAAAACCTTATTAGATAAAAAACCCTTTAGCTTACACTTTACAAATCCATTTCTGCTTTTTTACCCAATGTTAACAGAAAGGAGAAAAAAAATCTTGCTTATCATTTTTAGATGACTTGGCTTCACTTAAAAGTCGCAACTACTTTTTTAAAAAAAAGCATTTATGGATGTAAGAAATCATCCCAGCTGCTGCCATTTTAACACAATTTATTTGCATCGCTCTAGCCCATCAAAACTAATCACTAAACCTTTTAAAAGGTTTAAAACCCACCAAGAACGACCCTAAAGACAGCAGAAGCTTTGGACATTTCAGTTTCAATTTAAGGATACTCCCAACAGTTTCCTGCTAGCGCCAAACATGACAATTAAACTTATTTTAATTAAATGCTTTTGTTAGGTTTTTATGGATTCAGGAAGGGTATTACAGTTGATTATAAAGGCATATAGGTCTGTTAAACAGAGATGATGCAATAAATTTAGTATATTACTCTATAGAATAATACACCCCTTGTTTTAGAAAGGGGAAAATGGAGAAAAAGCACCTTATTTTGCATTATCAGCTGAAACCAGGAGAGAGAAAGGAGTGGGACAGGAGGTAAGAATGCAGCTTTATGCATCAAGGGTCTCTACAGAAACACCAGTAGCAAAAGGGGGAGACACCCCAGAAGGTCTCATCATGCTTGTCAGGGTCCAGACGCAGACCCTACCGCTCAAGGGAGTGATTGTGCCATTATTTAAGCTGGGTGTTTTCCTCCTTCACACATGTACAGTTTCAAAGATTAGGTGGGTTAAGCAAGAGATGTTTATACCTATTTAAGGTACCTGACCCATTCTGGCTGGAACAAGATTAGGAAATGCTCAAAGGCCAGCTTCATCACTTGATTTTAAAGAAAAAAAAGCTTATTACACAGCTCCTTATTTCTAATTGTTGCCTTTACTCCCTCTCTTAAAGAGATTTCCCTCTCTTTAAGTATCTTTATGCAACTCCACACAGAGCTGGTAGTTGCATAAAGATATAAAAAACCTCCCAAAAACCTAGGGTTTTCTCCCCCCCCCCTTCCTCTCTCCAAGCCCGTTTTTCAAACCTTCTTCTCTGTGCTTTCCAAAAAGCTGGGGGCAGGTATTAGGACTGTAGTCCTATCAACTGGTGTCCCCAGTCAGAACATCTATTTACTTACAAGCATAAATAGGTCTTGACCTAATTTACCTTGTTTATAGACACTGACAATTTCCACTTCATAAATAAAAATGTTCATAATGAATATTTTCTTTCCTATGATATCATTTTCATAACAAATACAGGAGGAAAGCCTGTACTTAGCTGCTGTGCATTACAACTAAATTAAAACACCTACAGCAGCAACTGCTTCCATGTTTTATGCATTGCTTGCATTGTACAACTTGCACTTCATAAAGTTTGCACAAAACAAGAACAGGATTTAGACTACACCAGCATTTAAGAGCTTTCCAAGGTACAAAAAGGCACCACCTGCCTTTCATTGCCTCATTTTGCCTACAGATAATATAACTGGAGACTGACGTAAAGCACAGTATCAGTTAGATAAACCTAATATTATTAACACCAAATACATTTATTATTAATTTATTATTATTCATATAAAATTCTTCTAGCCAACAGTAGATATTTTCCAATTGCTTACACATATTACTGATAGTTTGACCTCACAACTTAAGAGGTGAGGGAAACATCACCTGGGAAGTTTCACTGAGTGAAACTCCATAGAATTTGCTGAACTTTTGGAATAAAAAAAACCTAAAGCATTACTTTGCTCTCTCAAGCACATACAATTAAGGGATCTTACGGATTCTAACACACATGGCACACTACCTATTCACCCATCAGCCTTCTGTTTAAACGAGAATCATGCTGCAGTTTAATATTTTGCCAAATCTTGCTACAACCTGTGCACCACAGCAAACACCTCCAAGATGTGTCTGTTCTAGTAAATCATACTTTTACACAAAAAGCCAGCCTAAAGGGATTTAATTCTAGGTTTTGCCCCTCCTTTACAGCTTCCAAGAGCTGCCAAGGCGTGTCTCCCACCCACACCAGGCGTCGAAGGGTAAGTTCACACTACGTGGCTTAGGGCGCTGCGTTCAGCCATCGGTGCGGGGTAGAACGACCAGAAACCAGCTCCTAAGCCACCAAAACCAATAGCAGAAACCAGGAAAAAACAAGGAAGGAGGAAAAACCCCACCACCTGCGACCTTCAACGAAGGGAGCCCAACTCCACCCTTCACCGCTGCCGCACCAGCTCATGCTGCGCGGGGCCCGCGGGCAGCTGCTGCCAGGTCAAGCCTCCCTGTCCCTGTCCCCGAGGCTCAGACAGAGTCACTTCTCCGCGGGGTTCCGCAGGACGCGCAGCCCCAGACCAAGGCGCAGCCCCAGACCAAGGCGCAGCCCCGTTACCGCCGTTCCTCGCCCGCCATTGCCGTTGCTTGGC
>VZRS01013279.1:220-66261 GCA_013398055.1 Ifrita kowaldi | reverse complement strand
TGCTTGGCGACGGCGTCGCCACCACACGCGGTGAGACCCGGGCGAGGCAGCCCCGCCACCCGCACGCCACCATTTATTTCAACCGAGAATTCCTCCCCTCGGGCGAGGGCAGGTTTGGCCCCCGCGGCCCGCCGGGGCCCCTCGCGGGGCTGCTCCGGCGGGACCCCCCCGCCGTCCCCTCAGGGCAGGGCAGGGCGGGAAGGCGCNGGCGCCCCCTGGCGGCCGCGGCGGAGCTGTGTCCCCTCACGGCGCCTCCGCCATCTCCTCGGAACCGCCCGTGGTGCGCAGCACGTCCCGGGAAGCATGTGCCTTGCCCGTGACATAAATTCCTGCCCCGAGGAGGATATTCCTTCCCTGTGGCGCTGACAGGTTCGCCGAGGCTGGGCTGATCCCCGGCATGAGGGGTCCCGCATCGCACCTGCCCGCCCCTCAACTCCCACAGGACGTTCCCGCCCCTGACAAACCCCCTTCCAGAGAGGAGGGGTAAAGGAACAAGGGCTCGCTCCTTGCTCTCGTATTAGGCTCCTGACAGCCTCCTGACATCCCCTTGCCGAGAAGAAGAGTAAAAAAGCCCTCAGGATCCGCTCTTGTATTAGTTTATTCTGATCCAGTAAGTGCAAGCCCAGCATCCTTTGAGTACAGCTGGTATCGGGAGGATTTAACACACATTGCTCATGTCAGCAAATAGCTTTGAGTACTCACCACAACGTAATTACTATATATAATTATCATAGAAACACAGAATGGTTTGGGTTGGAAGGGGCCGTGAAGCTCATCTCATTCCACCCCCTGTCATGGGCAGGGACACTTCCCACTATCCCAGGTTGCTCCAAGCCCCTCTGACCTGGCCTTGGACACTTCCAGGGATGGGGCAGCCACAGTTTCTCTGGGCACCCTGTGCCAGGGCCTCACCACCCTCACAGGGAAGAATTTTTTTCTAAAACCTAGTCAAAACCTACCCTCTTTCAGTTTGAACCCGTTCCCCCTTCTCCTGTCACTACATGCTCTTGTAAATAGTCTTGGCTAATCTCTCCTCAAAGTTCCATTCAGTACACAATTATTACAATAGTTTTGGGCCAACACAGTGTGCTACAAACTGAGCATCAAACCTACCAAACTACCCTGAGACGATGGCATTTAGATGACAATTCCCCACTCACATTCGAGTCTGCAAAAAGTTAAATCAAAAGCATAATGTTTCTGTAAAGTTGAATAAATCTTTGGAAAAGCTTTTCCTTCCTGCTGCCCTGATGTCTTGCCACGTCACAGCCTTTCTCTGAGATTAGCACATGATTTCTGTATTTTTCTGAGTTGTCCATAGCATCTTTTTTGAGGTAAAATACATATTATCTTGCAAGATGCTTTGAAGAAACACAAACTTAACTTTCGTCCTGAAATTTTAACAAATTAACAAAACAAATGTACCTTTAGCAGGACAGTCTTACCCACTCTACTCAACTTAATGGGGAGATGAAAATTATTTTATCTATTGAATATTTGCATGGTAGTATTCGTGCTAGCATTTCAAAGTCTTTGATGTGATTAATGCTTCTGCAAGGGGTTGTGTTGGTAAAGAAGAAAAAAACCCAAGCAAATTTTTTGAGAGTTTTTGTTAAACCTCTAGTCAAATGCTTTTTACTCTCAGAAAATCATCGGGGTTTTCTTTAATATTTTATGGTCCTCACAACGATAGTGTGATCCTACACTCAGGAAAACTTGTATACTGCTTCCTGCTCTTTCCTCTCAGATGCATACCATCTATTTACTGTGAGGAAAACACCTGCCTTTATTTTTGCCGAGTTTACAAGGCTAATTACCCAAGTTTATTTTTTTAAAACCTGTTTCTGCTGTGCGCTTTAGGACCTCAACAGGAGCTGCACTTGCCTACAGATGTGATGGGAGGTTTTTAATGGAGAAGTGATACTTTTCTTTAAATCACGTGGAACGTATAGGAAAAAATTACCAGCTCATCAAGCACAAAAGATTTTCTTCAGGTGCAACTCTAATGTTAAATGGAAGTGAAGACTAATTAAGCTTAACCATCTTTAATGCTCAGCTGTTAAAGAGAGAAGGTAGGAGGTGTTTGAGAAACAGAGAGTGGTAAAGTTAGGGTGAGGTGGCTGGGTGAGCTCTTACATGGCTAGAGCTTGGATTCACAAATAATATGCTTTTCCTGGAAAAGGGACAGTCCTGAGAACAATAATTGAATGGCTTTCTTCTTATTGTCTTGGAGTTTATGAATTCTGGTTTCCAGTGTTGCCTGAGGTGACCGGGTTGGCTCTTCTGTGAGTAGTTCGGCTTTTTTTTTTCCCACAGAAAATAGGGGTTTTCTGTTGTTTGCCATTTATTTATTCTAATATTAGTTACTATTAGTTATTCATTTCTAATGTATAATTGCTGCCTTCTGCCCACATAATTTCCTCAGTTTTATATGTAGCAGTGACTAAACCATCTCATGTTTCAGAGTGTGTGGAGTATGAGGACAGTTTGTTTTGAGGTAGTGCTTTTCTTTGCTGGGTGTGTTATGCTACCTTTAAAATACTTTTCTGTAGTGCCCAGGTTATAGAAATGCCTAAAAACCAACTAAATATTGTAGTTGGGGTTGTTTCTTGGGGGGTGTCTGTCATCCAGATAGCATTACTTTAGAGTGATATGATGTGGGGGGGATGCTTGGGTTTATGTGTTCAAATTCATTTTCTTAATTGCTGCTACAAGGAGTAAATATCCTTCTCTGTAGTAAAAATGAGGTGATACCTGAGTACTTTTAATTTGTTAGAGGGTATTACTGAATTATGGAGAGGTGCTTTATAAACATCTAGGCTATGCGTTTTCATATGTTGTGGTCTGTATATATTATTTTAGTCTAATTCATGTAGTTAATGATAGTGTGATGTGGTTTATAAAGCACTTGTGGGAGACCATGTGTTTGATAGACTCATGAAGTTTGACAGTCTTCTTATTCCTGGATAAAAGAAGTTGTCTGCATATTCCCTATAATCTTGCTGTTGTTGTTTCTTATCCCGCTTGGGTCTATTCAGGCACCACCCTGTATGCCATAAGAATCTTTGCTTGTAAATGCCTGTCCCTTTTCAGTGGGAAGTGGCAGCCTTGTTCATTTTCCCCTCTTTAAAAACTGTTTTGTCTATCCCAAGTGAGCTAGTTAGCTGTTACTGTTTTATTTGATAAAGTGCTTTGTGGCTCTTATCATATTTAAATGTTATAAAATTTTAATGATTAAAGATGAGTGAGCCTAAACAGATTTTTTTAAGGCAGCTCTAGAGGAATTTGGGGTTTATGCATGAAAAGTTGTGTATCAGCTACTGCACCAGAGTCTCTCTGCTTCAACATGTGAAATCTGAGAGGGAGACTGCTGCAGAGAAAATATTTGTGTGGTATTAAAATATTGTCCACATCACAGAAATTTATCAGAAAAAATAGTTTATTCAAGTTCTGTATTTGTGCAGAGGATCTTATCTGTGTAATGTACTATATTTTACTAGAGAGATTTTTGTCAGCAATAATTTGTATATATACATTTAGGCTCTGATGAATATCAGCTAAAATATGAAATTCAAATCTGGAAAGCTGCATTTTGTAATAAATGTTCCCAGGATTCACTAATCTATCACGAGGAAGATCTGTGTTGAGAGATAACACTGAATAGCAGAAGGTGGGGTTGCTGAAGACAGATCTTAGATGGATGGGCTTTAACAAGTGGTGGCTGAAGGGTTTGAGTAGTTTATTGTGGATTTGGTTTTTTCCTTTGTTTTTTAATTCCATCAATTTACTTACGAGATGTAATTCTGTGGAGTTATAACCGTACAAGCTGCTGAGAGTTGTGAATGCATAAAACATTTGTTTTTTACGCCAGTCCTAGCTGCTGCTGAAACACCAAGCTTGCCTTGGAGGGCATCCCTTTGGGACTGTGTTGCTACACTGCCACTTGTCCTTCCAGGCTGGTTTCTTCCTAATGGTTGTTAGCTCCTCATAGGGGCCATTCCAGGGGATTCCTCCCTTTGCTGCAGTCACTTGGTAGGATTTCAACTTGCCACTGGTGATGAACCAGCGAAATGGAACCTCTGCTTTGCTTTCCCAGGGAAGTTTTGAATGCTCGTGCCCCTGATGTGAAATTAGTAGCGCTCTTCCCTGCGTATCAGCAGCAAAAGGCTTCACTGGACCTGCACAGGCTCGCAGGGCAGGTGCAAATGTCACCAGGAGATGGACGGGTCACTCCCTGGTTTCACTTCAAATTGGAGCAGAGATTAATGCTGGCGTTACCAGCTCCTAAAACAGGTTAGTTAATGGGAGCTAACTGTGAGCGCACTGAAGCAGCACTAATCTCACTGAAGTGTCTGTCTTTGATCAGCTCATTCTCTCTCAGCAGGCCGAAAAACAGCCACGGGACAGGAGTGCTCGGTTTACAATCACGTTAATTTTGCTTTAGGTTTGTCTTTAGCTGTTGGAGATTAATGAATCAAAAGGGTGTTTAAATTTACAACCTGTTCTCTTCTAATCACTTGGCAGTATTATTTCTGGCTGTTTTCTGCTTTGATTACCTGAGCCGGTCATCCAAAGGACGCTGCTGTTCTGCCATCTGATAGTGGGGCACAGCTTTAAATGTCTGGGAACCAGCAAGATGACAGTGGAGGGTGTTAAGGATTTTTTGCTTTTCCAGCTGTTTCCTAAGCTGTGTATTTGTTGCAACCATGTCCAAAATCACCATCTTCCATTCTTCTTCACTCATTTTTGCCCATAAATCAGTCTTTTTTTTTTTTTTTTTTTTTTCCCCTCTTTTTTCCCTAAAATGTGTTTTTTTTTTTTTTTTTTTTTTTTTATTCCATCAGTACGCATCAGATGTGGGGACAGTATATTTGGGATATTCATTTGTGGGGAAGTGTGGATGGGACCTGTGATACTCAACAGTTAAGCATGAGCAAAGGGTCTGCTTAATGAGGTTTAAGGATGGTAGCATTTGGATAAGCAACTGGCATAGGGAGTTGTAGGTTTCTTCAGTTTCTTGGGGTTTCACTCTTAGGGGGAGCCTTGTGTGGTGAAGTGTTTGCATCTCCTATAGAGAATCTGGCTACTGTGGTTCTGTAAAGATTTAATTTGAACTCTGGCACCCTCCAAAGATATTATGTCCATAAAATTCCTTGCCCTTTCAGTTTTCCTTTAATGTGCTTCCTTTTGGGGAGGAAAATTGAGTGAAAAGTGCACTTGTAATTTAAGATTACTTCTCTATAGAAAGAACGGTGATCTCTGCCATCTGCACCTGAAGAAGGAAAAAATCTTCTGTGGTAGGTATAGGTTCAGAAAGTCTCTTGGGTCAGAAATAGTTGCCATGAAGATATTGCCCAAATTTAACAGAATATGGCTCTTGTAGTTTTTTCTTTACCTTCATTTTGCAGGTAATATTTATTTTACAGGAGTACTGAAGAGGTGTTACTTGTTATTGTTGGGAAAGTATTTCCTCTGGCCTGAACAGAAGTTTCTACAGATGAGTATCTTTATGAAAAGCTTTACGTGGAGAGCAGAAAAGTGTATTTTTAAATTTTCTTGATATAGGAAGAGAGCGAACCTGTTTAATCTTTGCATTTTTCTTTACTCCTCTGATGGGGACCCAAGTCCTTGGACAGCTGATGGTGTGTGACACGGGTACTGTTCCAGTTCCATTATAGTGTGAACGTGGCTGTGAGCCTGTTTTTGAGCATTAAAGCCTGATGCTAATACCCCTGATGCACCATCTCTTATCATGTTGAGGAGTCGTCTTTGTCATGAATTCATTAGTTTCATGCAGAGATCGTATATAATTCTGATTGCTGCTTGCAGGGAAACTAAAGAGGGGAATGGATACTGATAATTACTGAAGCACCTCAATTGTATGTGCAAGTGGGGAGAAATTTTCATATCCACTGACCTTGTAGTAAAACCTTCTTGAAGGGTTTTTTTTTCCCCCCTCACCTTTTTACGTGATGGTGTTATGTTCAACTTCATGCAGAAACAGGAAAAGAGGGCATAAGTAGAGCTCAGCTTCTTTTAGAGGGTTTTGTGATTTTGGTACTTGTATCCAGTCTGGTGCATTGTTCACAGGGTTTCTTTGATGTAGTTGATGAAGTCAACCATAGATAATTGATAATAATTTCTTTTTGAACAGTTGTCTGGTCAGGGAATACATGTGCAAGGTAAGCATGGAAGTGATGATTTCTTGTAAGTCTTTAAATAAACAAATTAACTGAAAAAGAAGAGGAGATGAGGCAAAGAAGAATGACAAGTAGTGGGCTGAAAAATTAGGAAAAAGCAGGAGGAACATTACAGAACAAAGTCACTACAATTGTGTAGTTTGTGCATATCCTTTAGGATGTCTTTCCTATCTGTGTGTGTATAGGTGGGTATGCATATTCAATTACTTCTGCCTTGATGACTGGCAAACAAACATAGGGCAAAATCAATATTGCTTACAAATATGCAAGTGTTTCCTGATAGGTTCAAATTTTTAACACGTGCATTAAGTATTCTCTTAGCTACAGGTAGAAATTGAGTGAGAGAAGAGAAAGCAAGAGACAAACAAGTGAGCAGTGGATTAGATGCGCATGATGTTCATGACAACTGCTTTTAAATAAGGCAGTCCAAGGTCTACCCCAGGAATACAGTGCCTGGGATGGGTGTTCCAGTGTGTGGGTGAAATGCTGAAATGTTTTGAGCTCCTGAATACAGGGTTCATTCTTGGGTGCATCAACTTTGCTAAAATACAAAGGGTTTCTACCTGGTATAAATATAACTTACTCCTGATTTAGGTTTTCTTTACGCTGTACAAAAAGAAGAAAATGGCAGTTGTGGAAATATGCCCCCAGTCTATGTGAGCTCACAAATTCTTACTGGTTACCTAGCAGTCACTTTGTCTTTATTGTACTTTCATCCACGTGCTTTCTCCTAAATAATGTGTATTTGGTCCTTTTTCTATTAATAAATTTCGTTTTAGTCTGGAAGTTTCCCTTTTACTTGCTGTTTGAAGCAGTGGAATAAAGGGGAGTTGTTCACAGGGAAGATTGATTTAAAGATTTCAGATGCACAGGATTATTGTTTTCTGAGATTATTGAAAAGTGATTCACTAGGAATTTGTTGCCAGATAAGTTTTCCATCTTGAATCACTCTGTTTTCCCTGGGGAGCCCTTATTTAATTGTTAACTAATTTATCTAGTTAACTAGATGTAGTAACTCCTTTCTGGGATGGCTGAGTTCACTCTTCAAGGAGAAGTCTCCAGGTGTTCTTTGCTATTTTGCACAAGAGTATTAAATTATTCCAGATATTTAAGAAATAATGCTAACTTGTGCAAGGTTGCTTTTAATTATGCTCCCATCTGCCAGACTTTGGGACTATTTTACCATAATGTGAAAACAGGGACAAGTGAGATCTTGGAGTCATACTTTAATCTTTCTAATGTGCTGGTTGTTTGCAGATGTGATACAGGAAAGTAAAGCTAAGAATTCATTACACATCTAAAATCGTACACATATTGATAAGTAAAATCATTCTGGTCACATCAGCATAGCCACAAAAGTTGTGTGATATGTTGATTGCTGAAAACTTGGCAGGGGGAAGAAATGTTCCATTAAAACTGTTGGAAAAGTGGAGGGAATAACTGGTTTCATGTGTTTGTGACTTTGCCAGGTAGTCCACATCTGTGTAAGTATCCTTTTTGTTAAGCTTCTGGTTCTTCCCCCGATGAATGGCCAGCAGGTTCTTAATACTTCTGTGTACTGTTGTGTAATGCATGTGGATAATAGCACTGGCTGTGCTCTATGCCTGGATAAATACAATTAATTGCAATGATTCTAGAAAGCAATGAGTTACTGTTAAGCTGCACTTTTTGGAATCATCTTCTTCATACTTCAGCAGAAACTTAAGGGGTTTTTATTTGGTGTATGATCCTTCTACGTGTTTCATACGGTGTGAAGTGAACTCTGCTGTGAGTGAGGAGCATGGTAAGAGAAGGGCTGAGCTCTGAAGCTCAGGGCTGAGAGCTCCTAGCAATGAAACTACAGCGATCTTGTTGTGAGAGAATTGTCCTCAATGGGGCATCTACATGATTGCAACTGAATCTTTGAGTTGTCTGGTTTTGCTTTAGGATTTCCTTCAACGCACACAGATTCTTGAGGCAAAAATCAGGAAGTAGAATTAATGTTTTGAAGCATAAATAAAGTGGTGAGGTGTTTAGGTGTTTGTGGTATGTGTTCTCCACCCCTAGTTAGTCATGGCTGTGGAAGGACCTACTTGCCAAATACTTGATTCATAACCATGCTGTGTAAATCATGTTATCATGTAATAGTATGAGGCAAAATGTAAGTTCTGGGTGAAGGTCTCTCTTAAAGGCTGGGTCTAAAATGGTAACAGACACAGATCTGGAACTGTTACCCTGCAGCTCAGCATCTTGGTGTTTATTTTTACTCAGGTAGAAATCATCTGTATTTTTCACTAGTAAGAGATATGCATAGACTGCCCTACCTCTTTCCTGGGACTGTAGCTTTATAAATTGATTTTTTTTTTCTTTAAACTATGTGTGGATTCATTTCATTTATCCTTTCATGTGCCCCATCAATGAAGCACGTAGGAAGATAAAAGTATTAATTACCTTCAACTACTAAGACTGAGAATAAATAGGTTTTCATTTTGCTAGTTTCATACTGTACTATAATTAACAGCATCCAAGAGTGCAGAACTTGAAACAGATTAGAAAAGAAACCTCAGTGCTGTTCAGCTTTTACCTTCGGCCCTGCAGCTTTCCAAAAAGTATACAGTGGGTTTTCAGTCTAGTGGATATTTCTTAGCTGGCAACAGATAAAAGCCTTCAGTTTCCTGGGAGAGAACCAGAGCATAGAAAAAGCTGGTTGCATAGCCACTAGTGGAATCCCTTTAATACTGGCTAGGTGATCTTGAGAATATTTAAAATAACAGTAAGGAGAATCTCATTTCAGCGAGGCAGAGTTCATTCTTGATAAAGGGCTTTCCAGAAACTAGTTCTTTGTAACTATAGAAACACCTAAATTTTCTAATCTTTGATGGAGAATGAGAACAGACTTTGCTGAGTTCTCGGTAAATCCCAGAGCTGATAGTGAATGCTTAACACACTGAATGTAGTAGGAAAGAGGCTCTTTGGAACTTGCTTCCAGTAAAACATTCTCTAAATCAGAGTAATACCCTTACGAAGCTGCTTAATAATGAAAAAGGTGGTCAGAGGAATGTAGTGGTGAATGTCCTTGGAGTTGAGAGAAAAAGACTGAAGCAATGTAAATTAATTTTCTGAATCTTTCAGAAAATTATTATCTCTGCTCACAGCCCCATTTTATAAAATTGGGATTGAACCCAACTGTACTTCTTTTGCACTTAAAGAAGAACACAAAACTGTTGGTAACACTAAACAGCAGTGGCAACAATACTTACTGCTATGGAGACAACTAAAACCTGTATAATATGAGGAAGATGAAAGGCTACTTTAAATCTATAACTTTAAAGATAAGTGTGCAAGTCACTAAGAAAGTGAGCACCCTACTTAAGTTTGTACAGAATTTGATATGGAGCCAAATTCAGGTGGAAGGGCTCTGTCCTGAACCTGAACTAGTTCTTCAATTCTGATAGAAAACTTGTTGCTTTTCCTTTAGCTGTTGTCAAATGGGAAGGAAAAGCAGCAGGGCAATGGGAAAGACTTTCTAAAAGGTGCTTTTGTTGTAAGGAGATCTTTATTTGGAAGACTCCCTCCTGTAGGTAACATGCTTCAGAATGTTTGTGAAAGAATTTAGGGAGCATAACAGAGTTAAAAAATTCCAATGTGTGCTAAGTCTCATCATACTGAAGTAAGTGATGAGTGACAAAGCACAAGGTATTCAGAGTGGCTGTTCCTAAATAGTATATTCAATGCCATGCTTTACAAACAGTTTCCTATTCTTTATGTTGCTGATTTTGTAGATCTTGTCGCTGAAAAAGGAAGAGCTGGAGAAAATCTGCATATGTAATCCAACTTGCATGGTTTAATTGCAGCCACCTCAAGCACCTCTGTGAAAACTGTAGTTTTTACATGGGTAAGGCCCCTGCCACTAGTGAATGCTACTGATCCAATGCAAAACTTAGTTTGCAAGCAATATTGCTTGAGAACAGTGATTCTTCTCTCCAGTACTGCACCAAAGAGAGAATATAACATGAATGTAGTTTCTCAAAATTTCTCAAGGAGCTGCATGGGTAGTTAGACACACAATGGTTCTTTTATTTAAGATGATTTAGCTTTAATAGCTTTATTTAGGATATATGTAGCTAAATATCCATGCAGGTCTTGGAAAATATGGTAGTTGGATTGTAACAAGCCATGGTGACCCCAATAAGCACTTTAAACCCAGTAACTCAGTGCTGTTAGGGGAAACTTAACCAGTGGTGCAAAACCTGAAATTTGAAATCAGTCAAATTATTTTTCACTGATGCAGAAAGAAGCTTTCTTTAATGAGAGACACTTCTATTTTTCAGAGTACACAGCAGGATTTTTGATAGCCTTACTTTGACAGCTGTAACTTAACTTCGGTTAATTTTTTTGTTTTAACTTCTTTTTGGGTCAGGTAAAAAAAAATTCTCCCAGATTTGACCTGAGATTTCTCCCCATGCTGTAATTTCAATTGTCATTCCATGCTGCTGGCTTAACACTTGTGCTTTTTCAGCTGAATAAGGTATCTTGCAATTGTCATGACGGTTGTGTATTGTTAATTAAATGCCATAAGCACATCTGTCTCTGAGAGAAGGAGGCTACAGTTCCAGTTAATGGTTATTATGTAGGGTGAGTATCAAGGAGAGTGTGCTCATCTCTGTTTTCCAGGATCACACAGGTGCAGGGATGTGCCTCTTGCTTGAACTACAGAAACGAAGATTGTTATCAACCGAGATGGATAACGCAGCACCCTTAAGTCAGTGCTGACTGTCAGTGAGAGATTGAGGCTGGCACTGCTCTCTGCAGGTGTCTAATAGATCTCTCTCTAAGCCTGTCAGTCCCCCAGACAGTCTCTGAGGTCAGGGGAGACCGTCTCTGGTGCATGGCAGTGCAGCTGTGCTGCTTCCAGATCTGCTGCCTGGGATGTGGGCGAGAGAAACCCTAAACTGGTATCTGCCTGGTGCCTTCTACCATGTTTTTTTTCTCTTGGAAATGCCTTACTTGATACATTGTATGATTTCATTTGTGGACTTTTTCCCTTTTGTTTTTCAGGCTGAGGTAACAGCCCCCTGGAAGAGCTGGAAAATACACAAGTAAGTTTTTCGTTTTTTGGTTTGTTTGGTTTTTTTTCTTCTTCCTCTGAGTCATCTTTTGGAAGACTGTGTCATTTGCCACTCTCTGTCTAGAGAGCTCAGACTGACTTCCGAACACTGGAATTTAAATTGCTTAAGATCGGGTGGTGAGTTTTTCAGAATCTTGGAAGAATTTCAAGTCATTTTTCAGGTTTCACTGCAGACGAACTTGAAGCAAAAGTGTTTTCAAACAGTCTTTGCTTTCTGTCAGCATCCATACAAAAGCCTTGAGATTTTGGGTGGGAATCTAGAGAAACGTGTTTTAGATTTTTTTTATTAGAGTTTGTATAATTAGAGGCAGAAGAATGGCAGAGTCTATTTTTAATTGACCTTAATATCATGTTTTGGCCAGCATCTGCTCAGTTACATGATTGCAGGTGATCTGGATTTGTGCTGTACCTTCGGCAGGGCAAGTGAGCACAGAGCTTGCACAGATTAACCCGTGCAGACGCCTGCGTAGCTTTCCATCCGTCAGTGTGTAAGAGATTTAGCTTTTACAAAGTGTATTAGTTCTCGTCTGAAACTTCCTTGTGGGAAGATGTTCTGCTCCCAAAGTGCTTTCTTCTGTCCCTCCCGCCCCCCCTAAAAAAATCTCTCCATGATCTTTATAAAAAGTAATGAACAGAGGATGTGATCGTCGTCTGCGGGGAACTGACTACAGTACTTGGCGTCCAGAGCGTTGATTTTCCTGGGGAAAAATACAAGCTACTACTCCCTCTCCTGGCCTCAAAGGGGAAATATATGGAATTGTCAAAAGGGGGCATTCTTGCTTTTTCAGACAAATGAAAAATAAGTCATAAAATAAGTGCATAGTTAGACCTATCATTTAGGTAGAGTAGAAATTGCTCCAGCTGAAAGTCTTTAGCCAAAGCAAATATAACAGATGGAATATTAAAGATCAGAAGTGATTTGCAGACTAATTTAATCCCTTACTTTGTGGACAGAGGTTTTACCTATTTCACCTAAGGTTTACCCAAAGCTTTTGTTAATTGGTGAAAATGCCCACTGCAGTTACACATGCACCATCTGTGAATAAAAATACATATCCCCTCCCACTGTCATTTAACTCTCTGAGGATAATTGTCTGTGTCTGTGAAAATATAAATCTGACGAAGTCCTGCAGGTCTGTATAAGGATTTTCTACAACTGATTTTGCACTTTGATCTGGTATGTGTAGAGTTGCAGAGTAGTAGTTGAGCAAACTGTGTATTCTTCTAAAAATCTCTTGAAAGGGCAAATCCTTATGTATAACCAATCTGGAAGTAGCTCTGGAAGCTGAGAAAGTACTGATGCCCTTGGTAGTCTTTGCTCATGGAAACAAAAGCAAATCCAGAACTGACTGCAAATCGAGAGTGATTTTGGTTTTAAGCTTCTGTGTTAAGAGATGTCATCAAAGATATTTACTTCTAAGTTTGCCTGAGCATTTATGGATTAAACCTGTTAACAAACAGGTTCAGACTGGTGCTGGTAATTCCTGTTTATAACCAAATTTTACTCTGCTCTTAGGTATTTCTAAGGTTTTTTATCTGCTCTAGTGTTATGGTCCTTATGATTAGGTAGTCTTCATATACATGGTAATTAATATGCTGTACCTTTAATATTCTGGATCAACGAGGGCAAAGCAAACATATGACCTGCAATAAAAAAGTCACATCTGAAGATACATATTTTTTTCCTCTTGCCTAAGGAATAATTTTCTTTGTAATTCAGTTTATCTAGCTAATGCAAATAAAAATTATTTCTGCCCTAAGATTATAGAGTATTTTAGTCACCGTATTTTAAAAAGATGCTACTTTTCCACCAAGATGCTGTTTTTTACACCTCAGTGTCTAATTTAAGTGTAGTGGAATGTTAGGACTGGGATAAAGATGTTTCTCATGCTAAGAGGTATAATCAGAAAACACCAGCACATCAAGGAGGTTAAAAGTACGTAGCTGTAGAGAGGACCATAAAATAGTTTCGTTTCAAAACAAACAGAAAATTTCAATGATCTTTCTGTACTACCCTTCACCTCCTGCAGTAATTTATACTTGAGGGAAGTGGGTGCAAGGCACTGCCAGATACTCCTCGCTCAGATTTATAAGCAATCACTAAGCTGCAGAGGAACAGGCAGTGTTTATACTGACAGTTTTCTCCTGGTAATGGAAGAAAAGCACTGGCCCCAAGCACTTGAATCTGAGGTCCTCGTATCTCTGCTTAGCCAGGGTGGGAGGTTAATTTGGAGCTAACTGCGCCAAATACTCCAGTTTGTTACGCTTTCAACTGCTAATGTAGACATCCTCTTACAGGGACCTGGGTATTTGAAACAGATTAAGTTGAAACGAGCTGGAGGTACAGAACAAAGCGCTGACAGGAAAGCAGTTGTAGATATAAGGAAGAAATCTAAGTGTAATCTGTGCTCGTCATCAAATCAAAAATAACACATGAGCAAAGAATTTCAATTAATCCACTATGCGAGACAATAAAATAAAAAGGTTAAAAGGTTAACAGAAAACAGGCAAGATGGGCAGTCTGCTCCTTGATTAAGTGACTGAATATACGTTTTTCAGGATCGTGCCTGCAAAGATATTCTTCCCCTACATGTCCTGTGACCAGTTTTAGGATTTCTCTGCGTGTGTGTATAACTCTTCCATTTCATCCTGTTTTGTACTACTTTGCACCAAGTGCAGCTCCTGAGGGTCGACTGCGGCAGGATGTAAAAATGCAGATTGCTATTCTGATTTGGCTGAGATAATGCCCAGGTGTGTGCTTTGAGCATGGTTTTACTCCACTGCAAGTTAGTAGGTCTCCTAAGATAAACGATACGTTATTACCATGATTTTTTTATTAGGAATCCATTATTAGTGTCCTTGTGGAAGACAAAATGCTGTGGTTTTGTTTATTGGTGTGTTTGTGCAGGTGTGAGGGAGTTTAAGATATGTAGCTATTAAAAACCCTCAACCAACCAAACAAAACACGACTATAGATGATCTTCACGTGCCATGAAGTAGAAATCAGATGATGGATTACTTGTAAGCTCCCCCAAAAATGTGGTTGTGAGAATAAATGGAAGTATTCTCAAACAAAAGACTTGCTATTGCAAGGCAGTCCTGATTTCAAAATGCGGAAGAGGAGGGAAAGAGTTTGCAGTGACTGTAGGGAGGTATCAAGTAAAGAAGGCCACAAACTATGAGGGTAAAGGGCTGTACAAACAGCCAGGAATAATCATTTGTGGAATAGCATGGAGTAAATTCTTAAACCTGGAGTTCTGTTAGCCATGGTAAATTCAAGCAACCAAAGTTATTTTGATAATACTATTATTACACAATGAAATATTTCTATTCTTCCTAACATTCCTCAATTTGCTGGGGAAGAAAAACTCAATGAAACAAAACCCCAGCAGAAACCTGGTGATCAGGAACTTGAAAATTATCTGGAAGTTCTGCTAGTTCACAGCACTAAGAAGCTTGTAACAGTAATGGGGTGTTGCTTAAATGCAGGAATTGAAATTCCCAAGAGGAACAAACTTGGGTGGACGTGAAGTAAATAATCAAAGGACTTTCTATTGCACCAGCCTGACCCATCAAAATGGTTCAGTTAGAGGCCAAGCCTGCGCAGCTCATATTTAAAAAATGGATTTGTGAGAACTTGGTGTTGCACATGACCGGTCCTTTAACTGACTGCAGAGTGAGGCTGTGTCAGGATGACAATTGTTCTTGTGCCATGTCAACACCGGGCTCTGGCTAATCCACAAGAGGGACACAGTTATGATTCCTCTAATAATATTAATGAGTTCTGTGTCTGTCCAGTTCTAGAGGAGACTGAATACACACCACTCCAACACTTTCCTGTTTTAACTTGAGCCAGTGGTGAACCGGTTAAGGCACTTTTCAGCTTGTGGTAATTTTGTTCCAAAAGAAGTGTCAGATGCATGGTTCTTATTACCTCTTAATACATCTTTGGAATGCAAGGGTTAACTTTTCTCAGCAGTGCAATGGACTTCAGTTTAAGTAAGAGTCAGCATGAGAGGTTTCAATACTAAATTAGAACTTGATTCTGTACAGAGTTCAAATTTGGTATCAAAAGTGTCAAGATTTGCATGTTAATTTGGCTGTGAATTTCCACATGGGCTGCTGGACATCCTTCATTTGAAACCATGGTTCTTTAGACTTTGATTTCATTTAAAAGGGAAGGAAAAAACCAAAATCCTTGAGAGGATAATCCAGGGAGCCCTGAAACCAGTCTTTGAACTTGTCCCTGCAATGAATGTAGTGCAAAACTTTATGAAGACAAAACTTTATTAGGAGAACTGGGAAATTAAGTCGATTTGTTCTTCGAACTCCTCCACAGAAACTGCTCAATTGATTTCACAAGAAGATGAATGTAAGTGAAAATTCCGTGATCAAGCATCTACTTAAAGGTAAGAGCAAAACTCCAATGAATTCTTGGCATTTGGAAAAACGTGAAGCAAGTTCTGTGACTCCTGGCTTAGCTTTGTCTTCAAATATTGTATTGAGAAACCAAGCAGGGAACTGCTTTTGGAGCTAGTGCTGGGTGGGAAGAAAAGGTAACTCAGAGCAGAATGATAAATAACGTGTTGGTCCCTGAGAGAAGAGGTGTCGTCTTGTTCCTGACACACTGTCAAGTAGATGCTTTACTGATTTGACTCTCTGTGTTGAAGAACACACAACAGTTACTTAGTAAGTGGTTTTATAGGGAATCTCACGCATGTTACAATAAACGGAGCTCAAAGATAACATGTCTTTTATGCTTTTACGCTTTTTGGATGATAACTGTGAAAAATTACCTAGGAAAGGTTAGCAAGCTGTACCTGTGGCCATTTTCTCATGACCCTTGAGTGATAAAGTTTACTATCTTGGATCATGATGTGTTTTCAAATGACAGGTTTGCCTGTCTGGCCAACAAAAAGTAATTGAGGAGTGTTATGGTTTTACAATCCAGGTTTCACCGTATTTGTAGCTTTTTGAGCTGTTCGACCTGAACAAAATAGGTCAATGTTGACAGACTAAGGTTGGCTCTCACTTTTCTTCAGATTTTGACTTCTTTGTGTGCGCCTTGTATCTGAAAGCTTCATATAGGAAGCATGTAGTTTTCTGGAGATATTGCTGTTGTGATTTCACTTACAGCTCAAGTTAGGATTGTTTTTGTGTTAGTATAGTATTGTTTTGGTTGCTGTTCTAAAATCTGTATCTGGAATCCCAGATCTGCATGAATTTGAAGCGGTAATTTGAGAGGCTGCTGTAAGTGGGGAATTGGGAAATCCCTACCAGCTGGAACTACTTAATAGTGGAAGCTTTGCTGACCTGAGGTTAGCTGTCCACAAGCCATTTATTTTTGTAGGTATGGGGCCAAGATATGGAGCAGCAAAATTGCTTCTCTTGCTCTATTTCTCACACCCTCCCCTTCAGTAGTGGTTTCATCTGTCGCACCCACTTGTGTCCTGAAATATATTAGTAATTGGAAAAAAAAAACAAAACAAGAATCCCCCAAACAGATGTGTTTTATATAGTGGTTTGTTGTTGTTTTTTTAATAGTGCTTGGTCTTGGGACAGAAGTATCAGTGTAAACAGATCCTTATGGCTGAGATTTTCTGTAGCTGTTCAATACCTGCTGAGTCTGGGACTATTTTTAGTCACTATATACATTAAACATTACTATTTTTAGGTAGCTTCCTCAAGTACCTTCATCTGCATGAAATGTTTTATCTTGCCACTTGGAGTTTGTCTAAGTCAAATAATAAAAAAGCAAAGTATAGAATCAGGATGCTTTACATCTGTTACACTTTTCCAGGTAAGCTGTATCTAGAAAAAGGAAACATTAAAGAAAAAAAGGCTGTTTGGGCTACAAATGACTTAATTAACTCCTGCGGGGAAAGAGCCTTCACGTGGGTATGATTTGGTGTTTGGTGCCACTGGTGATGTCCTGTTTCAGGGACACAACTTGGTAAATAGATTTCACTGTAACCTCAGAACGACAAAAGCACTGGAAATCCTGAACTTCTGTGTACTGCAAAAAACAGATCTCTATTTGTGCTACAGTAGTAAGATAGTTCATGATCCAGATATGAAGGGTAGAAAAAAGTTTTTCTTTGAGGTGTTGGATGAACTCAAGGACCCCAAGATGAAAATGTTTTTCGGGTTAGATGAGGTGCAATGGTGGTAGCACAGCTGAGATGAGGCTGGTGCTCAATGTGCATAAAACAGTAGAAAAGGTGTTAAATGAGCTGGAAAAATTAGGAATGATGGTAGCAGTGTGGTGACCAAATGTTCTTCCTTTCCATGAAGTGCCTGAACTCCTTGGTATTGTCTCTGTGCACATATGTTAAAGGTAAATGGAGCAATTAGGATGTCACAGGAATTAAGAACCAAAATTCTGAAGTAAACAAAGTGCTTAAATATACTCAAGAAATGAAAATATTGTTATATTAGCACTGGTCTTCAGCTGACCACATATTAGATTGAAGCAGCTCTGTAAAGGAAAACACTTGTGGGAGAAAAGTATGTAATCAACAAAGTTTGAGCTTATACCTTGTGATTGAATGTTTTTGTGGGAAGTAAATGAAAGGTAGATTTTTTTGAAAAAATGCTTTGCTGCGTTAGGGAAATACTTTTTTTTTCTACTTATGTTTGATATTAAGAAATGGTTTTTACAGGATACTAAGGTACACTTTTTCCAGCCTGCAGTTATCATGGATTTTCTTAAATTAAAAAAACCCACAACCAAACAACAAAAAAAATCCCAACTTGAAGCAGCTCTGAGGGATTTGCTAGCTTATTATTTTGCCCTGAGGCGGGATCAATTTTACCTGTTATTCAAGACAGAAGTTTGTCTGGCTTCCCTTTAAAGCCATTATGATAAAGACTGAGTCTTCCTGCTTTCCTCTGTTCATGCTTGGTTCTCTTTACCTGGTATTTTATCTTATCTGTGTAGAATAAGTTGTGAGTTTTTGCAGCAGCCTTTTGCACAGTGGAAGGCTGTTAGTGTCCCCTCAAATGGACTTTGTTACACCAAACAAATTCCCTAAGGGCAGTTGAATATAGCACAAATAGAAAAATATATTGTAGGAAAGACAAGGATGACACTTGAAGCCAAACCCAAATGCCAAGTGTAGAAACACTCACCCTGTTTGCTTCTCAGATCTTTGCTTCTTGATGCAAGAGTTTTTCCTTCTAAATATTGCCTTGAAGGACAGAAATTGTTTTGTGGCTTTGCAATTCTGCATCTGTAGTTAAAGGGCTCAGCTCCTCCACAATGTGGGGAGTTTTTCACAGTTTGTAGCAAGTGGCTCTTTGCTGTGGTCTGCATTGGACAGGGCACAATCCTACGTGCATTCCACTTCCATGTTGTGGAGGAGAGGGATTAGATAAGTTGTTTCATGAGCTACTCTGTCAAATAGCCTGAGAGACACCTTGCCTCCCATAAGACTTCCACATCTGAATCTCATCTATCAAAGGAAAGTCTGATATTTTCTAGGATGCCACAATTTGTGGAAATGAATGAGCTTAATTAAGCTCATGGGAAGCTCTCACAAATGGCTAGAGATAAATATCAAATGGGGTCAATACACTGTCATGAGACTTTTGGCTTGTTACTGGATGTTCCCATCCCTTTGGGATGGCCTAGAGGGCAAGGACTTCTGAGAAGATTGGGGTCGGCCATGATTAAAGCTATATTTAGAAACTTTTTTAATTGCATAGACTTCAGGCACATTAGAGCTGGCTGATTTTTTTTTTTTTTTTTTTTTTTTTTTATGGAACAGTTTTCTGTTAGAAAATGCAGTTTAGTGGAAATTGGAGTGTACCATGGGTCTGTGTCAATCTGATCGTAGCTTTTGACAGAAAGGGAAAATTAACTCAATTTGTCAGTGCTTTAGTAATATGAGTGTGTCATTTGGACAGTGTGTGCCTTATTGAACTATTTGACATATTTCATGTTGGAGCTCAGAGCAGAATTAGAGTAATTGTACTCTTATCATATATGCAAACTGATATCTTGGTAACTATTATCTGCTACGCAATAATTTGTTGATGATACCTCGTATTAAAGTGGAACATGTGCGTAGACTCACAACTTTTACTGAGTGTCACTGCCACAGAATGTTATTTATTATTTTATTCTAATAAAATAAAAATAAGGTTCTAGATTAGATTCTAAAAAAAATTAGAAATGCTGGAATTTATTGGAAGTTGTCCTTAGCTTGAGGAAGAGTTGGCAGAATTAAAAAAAACCAAATCCTGACATGAATTGAATGTATTGGTGATAAAGATATTTACCAGTTTTGTGAGTCTGGAATGAAAGTGGTGATCTCAGATTTTTCTACAGGAAACATAAAACACTGGAAAGTACTTGCTGAACATGAAGGGTTCATGTTCACAGTAAAAATCAGGTCTGGGAAAAAATACTGTAGGAACACAGATTATATAAAATAATGTGGAAAGCCAACCTCAGGGAGAACCTGGCCTGCAGTTCCTGATGGATGGCTGGAAATCAGGAGCATTGAGACACAGAGGAATAACCATAAGGAAAAGCAGTATGAGTGTTCTGGATGTACCCAACCATTTTTTGTATGGATAAACACCACCAAGAAATTCCTTTTGGGCAAACTGAGCTCTTGTACTTTGCAAGGGACGCAATCAGGCAAGTTGTAAAAGGACATGGGAAGAATGTTTGTTGGGGTGATGGGATCAGCTCCTGGATTCCTGTTGCAACTTGCTGGCTACAATAGTGGGTCGATTGGCAACAGATTCATTTGCACTTCTTCGCTGAGGAGAGGAAGGTGTTTGCTGCCTGTCAATTTGGAGCTCACTTTAAAGGCTAGGTGGACTGCTTAAGACTAAAAACCTGAGGACCAGTTCATGGTTATAGTGTTAGAAAAGGAAAGTGAAAAAACATAACGCAAGGTCTGAGGGTATCTTGCACTAGTCCCTAGTTTCAGCTTGTACTTGGCATTTCCCCTTTGGTGTTTGTTACAACCAGAGAAGGATTTCCTTGCTAGGGCTGTTTCTTGAGAAGAATTTGACATCTAGGTTTGATTCTTGATTGAATTGGGTGCCTGCTTTTGAATTTGCACAGTGGGTTATAATTTTGGATGTTTGTGGTCCTGCTTCTAGCAGTTTGGTGTAGGGAGTGTGCTGATGTGCTATGCCAGGGATGGTTTGGATCACAAAAGGATCACACTGTCTGCACGGGTGAAGTGCAGAGAACCCTGCAGAGTGGATGTTTCTGCCTTGCAGAAACTCAGCTCCAATTTAGTTCCATATTTTGCAAACTTCCTATTGGAAGTGTTATTTTTAGCACTGTGGCATATTTTTGTTTCCCTTTCTCAGCAGCATGACTGTGTTGCATTCGTGGCTTGAGCACTTCAGGTAACTTGCCAGCACTGACTAATGCCATCAAGCATAGCTTGTGCCTCCAGAACCCCAACTTAGTTTTCCAGTCTCTAGATGACACAGAACCATACACTGGACCCACAAGTTAAAATTCTTAAGTGGAACCGTTGATGAAGGAAAAATTTTTTGCATTACATGAGCATACAGGAGGGAATTTTTTTTCTTGGTTTATTTTTCACATTAAAAAACACAGGAAAATAATATGCTACAACTTAATATATGCTGCTGTGTCCCATCTTGGGGGATGAGTATGTCATTCCATATGCTGTAGCTAAACATAAATGAACTGTTATTAATGATTGCCATAATGTTTTCTAGCAGTTAGCTGGCTGTGATTCTAGGAATTTTTTTCCACTGTGTTTTGAAGGGTTAGGTTATTTAAACTTACTATCAAATAGAATCAGATCAAAGTGAGCTAATTTTTCTTAAACACTAATCATTTTAAGGCTATTGAACTAAATATAGAGTCAGTTCATTAAATCATTAAAACAGCCTGCAATAATGCTCACAAAGTCATTATAGTGCTATTCCCCAGCCAGAGAGGTGGTGTTGCCTTAAGCACAGTTTAATCAAATTAGATGGTGGGTTATGTCCTGGGGTTTCTCCTATTGATATTCATTAAAAATACATGATTTATCACTAATCTCTGTAAGGTATATCCTACTCCTCCAAATGAATTTTGTAAATGTCAGGGGGAAGAAAACAGAATAGTTTATTGTTATAAGAATTTAAGTGTGGTGTGATCACATTTACATTTGTATAATATGTAATTTAGTGATAAATGATAATTTTAATGTGCCTTTAAAATTTTTGTCCTTAGTTAAAAAGTTAACAAAAATGGAAAACCCCCAGGAATAGCCACATTATATTTTAGTGCTGTATAAGCATATGAATTAACTTTAGAACTAATTATTCTGTAGATCGTCATATAGTTTCTCTTATAGATTGTCTATGAAAGTTCACTGTTTAATTTCATGTACTCCTTTTGGTACCATTTTCCATTTTTTCCTTTTATTTGGAACACTTTAGCGTAGTAACACCTCTGTCCTTTCCTCTTCACTCTTTTAATTTTAAGGCTTGCCTTGCTTTAAGAGGCAAGGAAACATTGAGAAGACCACACACAAACATTCCCCTCTGTGCTGTCACCACTACTCATTTTAAGTGAAAATTTCTTCATTAATATAATGCTTTTTAATCTTGTAACACTCTAAAAATGGGGTAGATTGATTATGTCACCTAACACCCAAACATGCAGCTGGTTAATGGTGCTGTGGGGCTCTACCGCACTTCAGACAGGATGAAACACATTTGATTAGTGGTTATTTGGAGCCAGTACCGTCTTAGTTGTTCAAACTGGAATTTGCCCGAATTATCCCAACTCTGAAGTGCCCTGTGAATTTCCATCATTTTTGTATTGCTGTTACTTGTAAATCTTTGATACCAGTTGGAAGCCCAGCTGAATATTCCCGGTGATACCTCCTGCTTTGAGAATTTCTTGGTGTTGAGTTGTCACTTCTGTCCAGGGAAGAGCCACATGCTGAACTTGGTTATGGCTCCTGCAGTGCTTTCCCTGGGTCAGGGTTTTAAAAGAATAGATTTAAGATTTCTGGGAGAAATAGATCAGGTTCTCAGTGCCCTGAAAATCTTCTGTCAAAGCTCAGAGTTCACCCAACACTGCTTAGCTCATGGCTTTGCTGTGTGGACACAGATTAGTAAGAAACTATTTACTTGATTGTTGGGTATTAATCATGTTACCACAGAATTGCCACTTAAGTGAGGCTGACTTGAATTAAAACATAAATTGTTGTAATTACTGAGGTGATGTTGTAATTGCTGAGAAGTTCATATAGCAACACTTGCAGTAGGAACTTCAGATGTGGTTTTAAAACCCTGTCCCGCTTGAATTTGTCAGCTGTGCCAAAAGCTATTGTCAATTACTCTGAGGTAGATCTGAACAGATTACTGCTGTCATGGGCTCTGCTGTTGATTTACATGGGCACATCTGAAACAGGAGCTTGGTTCTATACCTTTTAGAAACTGAAAATGTTCTTCTAGGTGGATAATTACTCTGCTGGACACTTGAATACCTGTGGCTTTGGATTTGCTGAGCTGTGGCTAAGTGTAATTGTGATTCTAGACCAGTTACAGCCTCTCTAGTTGGTGCTGTTGAAGTTCCCCCCTGCCTCCTGTACACTGGCACAGGTGCTTGTCTCATGCTAGCATAAGTAGGTTCAGGAACCTAAACCTGCAGAAAAGCTTTCATATTGGCAGCTGAACTCATCCTAGGATGTTTTATTGTGGGATTTGACAAATGCCAGTTCTAGGTGCAAGGAGGAGGTCAGGGATGTACAACATCGTGAGGAGAAGGGCAGGAGCAGTGCTGAGAGCGGCTGGAAAGGGTATAGAGCTGTACTCTGAGTTAAAGAACAGTAGTGCTGTTGCTCATGATCTTATTTCCAACCATGTGTGGGTTTTTTGTTTGTCTGGGTGTTTTTCATACTGAAGTTCAGTGAGTTTTCTGAAAATAGAGCTTGCATTCTACACTTTCTAGTTCTCATTTTGTGAGGGAAAGCTTGAAAAATCTGTCCTAAACATAATGAGCCTTCAATGACTAAGGTTTGAAGAGCTCAAGAGGTACAGTTCAAGTAGAAAAGATACCCTCTTTTCTTAACTGGCTGCTCATATCATGGTTTACAACCAAACCCCTGACATTTTTGGAATGTGAGTTGTGGCTGTTGGATTTTTTCAGTGTCCTGGGCTGGCTGAGTGGAGTAAAGGGAGCAGTCTCAGAGGTAGCTGGGTGGCACAAAAGCCTTGTCTGGGTGTCGGAGCTGCTCGTGCAGGATGCAGCATGTGAGACGCTGTCTGCACGCAACCCCAGTGGAGCTGTAGTGTAGGTCTGGCAATCAGCCCACGAGCCCTAATCCTGCAAATATACATCACACGCTTCATTTTATACTCGTGAGAAGCCCAGCCTAAATGAAATCCTATTAAATTCTGGGTCTGGAGCTAATTAAACATCTGCCTTTCAGTGATATTTTTTTTTGTGAGATTACATATAATCTATAGGTAAGTACACATGTATAGGATTTCTATCAATTTTTAAAAAGGCAATACAGTAAACATTTGTTGTTTTCCTGTAACAAGTCCCCATAATAAAGTGCTGATGAATGACACCATCTACTTCACCTGGTTTTACTTTTGTTTCAAAACTTTTCAGAGCGAAGTGTGAGGTACAATAGGGCAGCTGGCTATTATCCATAGGCTCTTCTGCTCCAAAGCCTTTAAGGTGAGATGTGAACAAGACTGTGCCTTAATTATTGGCAGCAACTAGCTTGGCTTTTCAAAGTAATAAATGGGGGTCCTTACAAAGTCTATTCTTAAGTAGCTAAATGCATAATCCACCCGGGATATTGTTTTAAAATTCATTTCATCTTCAGTAATTTGATCAGAGAAGGAGTTGTATTGGTCATTTCTCTTGTGTAAGAACTGTGTCGCACCTAGGGGCAAGGAACATTTATTTTCATGATTAATACCTGCGAGTTTCATGGCCTAATGAGAAAGCCCTAGATGTATTTGAAATGAAATTGCCTTTTTTTTTTCCTTTGACCCTTTGTTCAATTCCTGTAAACACTTTGACTACTGTCCTTCTCCTTATGGGTCCGAAGATCCTGTATTGCCCACGTAGCATTTGTTTGTATATGTAGTTGCCATATTAAGATATGGGAGTTCCAAAACAAGTCATTTTAAGTGGACACCTGTATACATTTGTGTAACTTATTACATTTCTCAAAGATGAATAGCCCTGGAATTGTGAAAGTGAAAGTTAATGGAATATTTTGCCCTGCTTTCCCTGGCACCTATCCAACCTGACCAAGAAATGATGTGCTGGGTTTTGTGTTGCTATTAAGTCTATCAGTCTCTTCACTGCAACCTCTTATTTGTTGAAGTTCAGTCCGAAATGTATAGGTACCTGAAAAAAACCCCACATAGTATATTCCTACCTGCGCTGTTTCCATCTCATGTAACAGCTTGGCTTGAAAGTATTTTGAAGGGATTTTAAACATCCCAGTCTTCCATCTGCCCCAGTGTAAAGGCAGCATTGGTCCTTGATGATCTCACTGCAGTGTCATCTTGCCTTTCTCTAATGTCAACTCTTGCTATAACTTGTCTGCATTAAATTGAAGATCCTTGCTGTGAAGGGTATGTCTTAATTCCCCAAATGCTTTATACCCTTATGTCTTTGAATGAATGCTAAAACATTCATACTTTATTTGCTGGTGTGCTTTTGCACTTGTTCTACTTTGGTTCTCCTGCTCCTTCAAAATCATTATTTGAAAGTGCATCTTGTTCTGTAAAGACCCAAAGAAATTAAAGGAATGCCTTGCAGTGGGCTGGGGGGAGAAGGACATTGAGCCCTCATGATAGGAAGGAAAATACTGAAGGATAGGCTCACCTGTTAGAGCTACTGGTGTCATTAAATACTTATCCAAAGTGTCCATAAGCTTAAGTGAGTAGCCAGAACTCCATTGTGTGAGGCAATTAAATGACTATGTCTTGATAAAAAGGCAGCATGCTGTTGATATTTTTTGGCCGTTTGGTGTTGTATAGGCATGGTTTAAATGCTGCATTTGTGTTTCTGTCTTAACATCTGTGGTGGTGAATGTCAACTTCAAAAGTAGAAGCAATTGTGCTTGTTGAGTAGGGGTGCCCTGAGAAAGGCTTGGAGTAGCTGGCTGTGGCCCACCTCATTCAAGTCTCCTGGGCATTAGTGTGAGAGTCTGCTTGCAACACTGCTGATGCCCAGCTGCTGAGCTGTCTTGTGCCAGAACATACAGGAGCACAGCTCTGTGAGGAGCAAGAGCCAATTCAAAATCTGCTGGTCGGAACACCAGGAGCAGCCTTGGATGGAACTACATGGCCTGGTTCAGTGCCTTGTGGAAAGAGTTGAGCTAACTTGGAGTTCATCATGCAGCCATCAGAAGGTGACCTGTGTTGGCTCCTCAGCTGACAGGCGCTGAGTGAGAAGCAGCGTGTGATGATGCAGCTGTACTTTCACCTCAGATAGTGGCATCTTTGGACTGAAGTTGTTTGGCCAGTGCCATTAACGGCAAGATGCTGAGCTTTGTTTAACAAAGCAAATGTTACATTGAAACATAATCGAGCTAAATCAATAGCTGTGCTGCTCTGAATGCAGTGCTGTTGGAAACAGTGCCCCTAGTTTTCATTTGAGATGCTGCTGATAAAATTAATTTCAGGGATTAATCCTTCCCTGTGCAGAAGATGAAGCACTTTAAACACATTTGTTGCTTATACTTACTGTGTCCCAAAAGAAGGATAGAGCAACCAAGAGAAGCAAAAGCTTTATTTTACCAGAGAAGAGGAAGTAATTCTGGGAGGGTCTCTGAGGACTTTTGCCATTAGGTCAAGATCAGATAGTGGCATCTTTGGACTGAAGTTGTTTGGCCAGTGCCATTAACGGCAAGATGCTGAGCTTTGTTTAACAAAGCAAATGTTACATTGAAACATAATCGAGCTAAATCAATAGCTGTGCTGCTCTGAATGCAGTGCTGTTGGAAACAGTGCCCCTAGTTTTCATTTGAGATGCTGCTGATAAAATTAATTTCAGGGATTAATCCTTCCCTGTGCAGAAGATGAAGCACTTTAAACACATTTGTTGCTTATACTTACTGTGTCCCAAAAGAAGGATAGAGCAACCAAGAGAAGCAAAAGCTTTATTTTACCAGAGAAGAGGAAGTAATTCTGGGAGGGTCTCTGAGGACTTTTGCCATTAGGTCAAGACCCAAGATTGGAAGCTCAGGGTGGAGTTCCCCTCTTGTCTCAGCGTATGAAACCTGCTTCTTGTGACCTGTCACGTAAGCATGGTCTGTTAGTCACTTTTTCCCCTGAAAAACGTTTCTGCAAATAGAATAAATCATCCTTTTGTGTTGGTGCAAAAAGTATAAGTATTTAACAGACTTACATATAGTTTAGTTAACAACTTGTGTGGTAGATTTACCATCCACCCCCTAAAATAAAGACTGATGTTTCCATTAATTACACCATGATTACTTTCCAGCAGGATAAATCAGCCCCTGCTGAGCTCCAGGCTGCCACAGCTAGTCTGGTACCTATGCCTGAATTCAATACTTTAAAGCTGACTTCAATATTTCTTTCACAAGCAGTACCTGTCTGAAGACTCCTAGACATAACCACAGACATCTATAATGTCAGGCGAATCCCTGCCTTCTGGGCAAGTCTGAATCACTTCCTTTGTATTTATCAGAGATAAAAAGTAAACATGCTTATGGAACTTATCATGTTTCTTTCCTGCTTGTAAAATCACGTGTGTGCACATCTGAATGCACAAACCCATAAAGTGAGCTCAACTTTTAAAGCATCTGCTTGTTTGATTGATAAATCAGATATTTCGCTATGAATTTGACATTGTCCTGACTTTATTCTCCAGGGGATTTGGAAGGAGTGTCCAGATGCTATGAGCTTATTGGCTCGTGGTGGTTTTCCCACTAATTCACTAATTATTTTTCACTGATTTCCACATTTGTGTGTGCATCCGATATGCATGGTGTGTGTGAACATATGTGCTATTTCAGTGAGAAAGATGCAACTATAGTCATGTTATGTAAATAAGAGTTTATCTGTTCAAAGCACTACTCAGGAGTGCACGATTTGGCAATGGAAACAGTTTCTTAATAAGTGGTGTGTGGTTTTAGTTCTGGCTGCTGTCTTTTCAGACTAGACAGCTTTTGGCTGTTGCACATTTTTGTTTCCCTCTCTTTCATCCATTGTTCTTTCTAACACAGGTCTTTCACTGCTCAGTGCCTTCCCAGATGTTCTCCATTCTGAAATGACTCGCCTGTCATTGCTGTTCATAACTTGCCAATTTGATTTGACCTTTTGATGTGTGGTGGAGCTGAATTATCTTTTCTTGGTAACCAAAAATGTATTTTCTGAAGCTGCATGGTTTGGGACACTATGTACAGGAACATGTTCATGGTGATTATTGTGGTAATGAAAGATTACCTGTTGAGTTCTCAGCAGTCAAAAGAGTCACTTACAATAATGAAGACATTTGAATACAAGGCCAGTAGGTTCATTCCTGTTTTACTTCAGGGTCTTTTAGGAGCTTTATCTATGTTCACAGCTACGTTTTCGTTGCTTGCACTTCCTCGTGTGTCTCATCTTTACTCATTGTGACATTGATATCACTTGACATGCCTGGCCAGCATACAGCATCTGTTATTTTCCACACTCAGGCCACTACCCTGGAAGTGTAGAAAGAAGGATTCCTTCTTTTTAATGATCTGTGCCTCATGATTTGATTGTCTTATATGTGACTTCATCCCTGATCCATTCACATTTTGAGTTGCTGTCTTTTTGAGTTGCCATCCTGAGAGAAAGATGGATACAAGCACTTAGGAAAGTCAATTTGGGTGGATGCATTTTCTGACATTGATGCTGTGTAGCTCACTGGGATCGAGCCCACATTCTGCTTCACTGAACGCCCTTTTTCATGTGGCAGCATCCTGTGGTTGGTGTCCTTGTTCACCAGTTCCTTGCGAAGGCCTTGAATTAACAGTGTCTGTACTGCAGTTTTGTCTCTTGTTCATACCAGTAATTCGTCTGCATCTGAAGGGCTCAAAAGATGGTGTCAACAAACCCTAATAACCTCTGGGCCCAGCTGCATTTTGAGCAGTGGTATCTTCTGAGTTGCTTTACAGGTTCAGCTTGCAGCTTCTGCAGTAAAAGCAAGAATGGGCTGTGTGTAGTTTTGTAGCTGTTTCCAGCTTCAGTGTGTGTAACTTTTTCCCATATTTGTGCTCTCTAGCAAATGCCTGAAGATACAGCTGTGCTCTGCCACCTCTTCTGCCATCCTGTCTCCTCTGCCCATACCCCCAGTTTTGATTCTGAGTTTCAGAAACCCTGCTGGTTGCTTTTGCTGATGACATTAATATTCCTTTGTGGCAGGCTGGTTCCCACATGGCATTCCTTGGCATCTGCTGGTGCTCACTGTGCTGTGAGGTAACTGTTGTCCTTCCACAATACCTTGTGCCTGTGCCTTTGGTAGTGAGTAATGAGACTGCTCTGGCCAAGTCAGGTAGTGTTTCTTGATGAGTGTTTTTTCAAAGGCTTTGCACAACTTCTGTGTCTCTGCAGAAGTGCTGTTACTTGGCTCTCAGAAGGAATCAGGTGGGTACAGAGGCCAGGAGGATGCAAAACAATTACCTACTTTTTCGGCAGCTTTATACTGCCTATCCAGCTTGTGGGTTCTGTGGCTTTAGCAGTGATGCCTTCGGCATTTATTTTATTGCTCCCATAGTCATTCTTTCATGTGATGGGTGCTTGGTGAAGTGGGTGCTCTATTGGCTGGGCTGTTCTGCTTTTCAGGTGTAACATGCCTGGGAAACATCAACTACTTCAGAAACATTTTGGTAATATCACAGACATGTCAGTCTTTTCTGAGCTTGGGGCTTTGGGTGTGTGCATGTGTATGGCTGGTGATATCTTTGAAGATGCTTGGATTCCACTTACACTTGCAAAGACATGGCTGATCTGCTCCCTAAACTTTTTAGGGACCCAAACCTTGATCTCTAGAGGCCCCTACTGTTGACCTTACTTACACAATGTGGACGTGGGACTTCAGAGGGGAGGCTGAGGTGGTTAAGGTGTCACCTGAAGTATGGAGGAATTAAGTTTTTGTGTCTGCTCAAACTGAGCAGATGTGGAATCTGAATTTCCTAAGGGAGTACTTGAAACAGTAGGTGGCTAATTACTCCA
Organism: Ifrita kowaldi; assembly: GCA_013398055.1. Taxonomy (NCBI): domain Eukaryota; kingdom Metazoa; phylum Chordata; class Aves; order Passeriformes; family Cinclosomatidae; genus Ifrita; species Ifrita kowaldi. The sequence continues at coordinate 36,756 of VZRS01013279.1, read as the reverse complement.
GGGGCTCTCCCTCACTTCTTGTTTCCTTGCTTGAGGAAATGGATATGAATGCTGCATTGCTCTGATGCTAGAAGTATCCTTGCTGGATGCTGCTGATTGTGGGAAAGAGAGGCACGATGCTGAAATGCCACCAATGCCTGTACATTTCATGCCTGATCAGTTCTGGAGCCTTCCCTATTGAGTAGTGCCTCTGTGCCTGTGGAACAGCTTGTATCCAGGCAGTGCCATGTCTCGGGGTAGTGCAAGGCTGCATTGCAAAATCAGAAGGCTTTGAGGAATCCATGAGAGGATAAACTTCTCCCATGGTGAGTGCTGTTGCATTCATGACTTCAGATGAAACAGTGGCTTCTGTGCCAGGATTTTTTCAACCAGGTGTTCTTTCTCCTCAGTCTACGTGCAGATTAAATGCTATGGTGGTTGTACTGCTGGGTCATTTCAGTTTTGCTTCTGTGGGGGCAGTGTTGCTTTCTTCTTTTGTGTGATGCCAGGGAGCTTCTTGTAGCTTAATGCTGTCTCCGATGACCTACAAGCAATTTGGTGTTGCTTTCATTTCGTGCCTTGTTGTTATCCTTGACTGTTAAACTATTTCAGGCTTTACCAAACACTTAACCTTGACTGTTTGCATCACACTAATATCACATATGTCCAAAAGTTAAAAGCAGTAGTTTTAAGAGTATTAGGAAAGTTGCGAGGTTTCCAAGGGTAGGAAAAGTCAGAGTCAGAGCTGCTTGGAGAACTTAGCGGGACTTTGTCATGTAAAAGGATGGAAGAACCTGAAGTTTTGAAACCATGCTCTGCTTCCCCAGTTCACAAATAAAAGAGAAATCTGAGAGTAGGAGTAGAATGGTGTGTGGGCATGCCATTAAAGACTCTTTGAGTTCCCCAAAGGGCCCAACTCAAGGAATTACTGGTAATCTTCATCCTAGGGCTTCTTAACATTTTGAAGCCTAAAGCTGGCAAACTAAAAGATTAAACTCATGTAGGTTTTGGTGAATAATTCCCCATGTTTTGAAGACAACAGAAAACAAGCTCTTAGGCTGGCCCTATGGATATCACTATTTGCATTAATGGGATAATGGAGAGCTGCAGCAAATTGTCTGATGGTCTGGAAGCAGGGTGAGATGCTCTGCTTGCAAGAGTATTATAGATATTTTCTAGTAGTACAGGTAGGGATTTAAAGGTATTGAAACCAATTCTAAAGTCCAGATGCAAAGAGTGTGAATATTCCCATCCCCACACAAAGGAAGGGTGCTGACAAGAGGTGCAGGATACAGTGGTTGTTTCCTTTGGAAGCAGAGTGATCAGTGTGTGTCAGCAGCCTCTTCCAAAACTGGGGCGTCTTCTGTTCAAGTGTTTGCCTACCAGATTTCTGTTCTCCAGCGGGAATACTGAAAAGATCAGCTCTGTGGATTTTAATCTGCATTTGTGATCTCTCAAGCCAGTGGCTAAAAGATGAAGACAATTGGTTTGCAACTTGAATTCAATTATGTTTCTTTTATGTAGATACAGTGGATTCAGTATGTCGTATCAGTATGACAAAAAAGGGAAGTGCATTATCCTGGGCCCTAAAACCATTGTTGGGGAAGGAAAAGATTTGTAGATGTTAGTTAACATACTTTGACAACTGTTTGCCAAAGCCATTTATTACATCTGCCTCTGCATTAGAAAGGGCACAATATTTCATTTTCCATTTCCTTTCACAAATAGAAAATTAATTGCATAGACTTGCAGAAAGTGCAGATATAACTCGTTATGTATTGTTAAGGCTGTCTGTGATAAATTTATCAAGCTTAGACAAAAAGTGCTCTGAAATCACAATGGATCTATCTTAATTAACGTTCTTTAAGTGACAGTTACACCTGTTTGGAAATGGGAGGTAAAAGACAAGTTTTCCAGAAGCACAGTAATAGTGGTCTCTGGTTATAGAGGATGCTGGCAAACATAAACTATACTTTGATTTGAGCCCTGTTGCTACCTTTCACAAATCAAATTCAAAGTTCTGTTTTGCAAATGAATTATTCCTGTGTATCTGTTAAAAAAACCCCTGAACTGGGCTGTTATGACCATGCAATAATGGTTATCTTGCTGTTGCTAGTGATGTAATTGAGCAGTTGTATGGGGTGAAGGTGAACTCATTAAAGTCCATCTCTATAACACAGTTATGACATATGCTGTTTATAGAACTCCCAGCCATAAAACTATCCTACTGTTATCCATTCTTGGTTATATTTGCTGATACAGCTTATCTCTGCTGGTGCCACTGGAGTGGTGCTGTGGAGACTGTCCTTAATGACAGTAGAAACCAGAGGGTGATCAGAAATGGTGTCACAGTTAGAAGCACAAACAGGAGGAGGTCAGGGACACGAGGACATGTTGCTGCAATGTGCCAAGTTGCCTTGGCAAATTAATACCACAAGATGGAAAGATAAGGGAGAAAATGGGAAGTTTTGCACTTGTGGCTGAAGGCAGACAGACTTGCTGATGGATGGCTGAGTGCTGAGAAGAATTTTCAACAAGCTGATACTCCACTCTGTTTAACTCTGGATTGAGGTTACATCCTGGCTATAGAGTCCATGGGGGAAGAGCACTAATGGACTGGCAGCCAGAGGCTCTTGGGCTGAGGCCTTATGAGGTTTGGGTGAAGAGGGATTGTGGTGAGCACCGATGTCTTCATCACTGTCAATCTACAGTAAAACACCTTCTGTAAAGACAGCCTTAATATGTATTTCAAGTTCCACAGTTGTTAGATTGTGATTTAGGAGTTATCTTGTTATCTGCAGGTTTGGTTTCACAGATCATCTGCTCTTAGAGCTTTTGTTACAGGCCTCACTTTCAGCTTGTGGGTTATAAACAGTCTGAAACTTCTGCTTTTCCCGACTGCTTTTCCGACACCGTCCTCTGACCTACGCTTCACCCCTTCCTGCACTCCTTTCCCCCACTCTGAATTTTTTGAGTGCTGAGATCAGCTCTTTCATTTTTACCAGTACTTTTTAGGTTTGAATTCTAAGAACAGAAAATAGAACTAAGCTTAATGCAGTGTCTTTCTATTTTTCTTGTTGTGTTTGCCGAGAAACTCAAACTTTAAAAAAAAAACCAACCTGCAGAAGTCAGTAGCAGCCTATTTCCTTAGTTGCTTCAAACAGTTCTAGAGTTCCTTGAGTTTTTTCTGCGCAGCTATGCAGATGCAAAACATTCCTCCCTCAGTCTGAGCATGTACAGACCTCTCAGTGGCAGAGTACGATGGAATTTGTGATGCACATACCTCAGTCCAGTCACAAGTGTCATTAGCAGCAAAACTATGTTACAATTTTCACCAAACAAGCCTCAAACTCAGACTTCAAAATGTAGGTATTTTTGTTTTGTTTTCCTGAAATGGTGTTTGTTTTACTTCGCTTCTGAGTGTATCAAGGGCTTAGCAATGCAGGGATCCGCTTAAATTAGCGAGTTAAAAGGAATCTGGTGGAGAAGATCTAGTTATGGGTGTTTGTTTTGATCTGTGCATTAGTGTGTACATGTGAAACAATCCTTCAGTCTGCAAGGGCACTGCTCCTGCTGTTGGTGGAAGGAGTTTGCAAAGACATCTTAGTGCACTTGCTGTTTTAGTGATAGACCCATTTCCTCTCTGTTTTAGAGCCTCGTTACTGCCCTGTTCTGTAGGAAAATACACAGTGGTGCTAAAAGGGCATATTTCCCATCCTTCCTTCTGTTTCTTTCCCTGCTGCGGCTCCAAATGTACCCTTTGCTATTCACCACTGTCCCATTTTATCTGTTACAATGCTGTCAGCAGAACAGCTGATGCTGACCTCCTACGTGCCATTGTTATGCTTTAGTACCAACATCCCAAGGCAGGTGACAGAGTTTTCATTTCTTGGCTGTTATTTGAAATTCTAACTTGGGTAGGTTTCACTGCCTTGGTTAAAACTCTGGGCATGAACTGAAGGTTCTCTTTCATAGACAAACAAGGGAAAAAAGTTCTGGCACCATAGAATTGGAATATGCTGTTCAGGCTCACAAAATATACCAAGTAGGAAGAATGGAGCTCCTGGCTTTGAATTTAGCACATCAGTGGTGTGTGGACTTAGATTTATGATGTCTCAACCTTTTTATTCTTCTGCAGTTTTCAGTGGTGGTCATCACTGCTTTTTTGATCTTATTGATAGAATACCTTGAGGTTTAGTCACATGTGACTTTTACCTCTGCCAGTGCCGTTCCTAGATTAGGTTAGAGATTGGGTTTGTCTTCTTTTTCTTCATCCTTCTCCTGGCTCCACATATTTGAGTCTACTGACCTCCAGTCTCTTTGAGATCAAACTACTGTGTTCAGCAAAGACAAACCTGTGTCTCATTCTGTAATCTGAGCAGTTGCACCCTTTCAGTCAATAATTACCCAGAATTTTTGGGCATTTACAGCCCTGTCTATTCTAAGATCTCAACCCATTCCCTGACTGTAATTTAGAAGACAGTGGAAGATGAATGGAAAAAAGGGAGATTTGTGAGGAGTTGAATGCTTTTAATTTGCTTCCAGAGCTGCTTCCCCATGCAGGACTTCTAAATCAACTACCAAAATCTTTGGCTTAAACTTTTGCTTACATCCAAGAAATAAATTTTCTATGTCAGTTGCCTTATGATAAATCTGAATACCCATTTCTGATGTCCAGTTTGAAAACCTTGATTCTTCTCAAAGAATATTTTAAAAACAGAATAAGGAGTGCTATGTATATCTGACTTTTGTTGCTTGGATTTGCAGATGAAGAGTATGGGTTTGGATCATAGGTTTAAGATGCAAGGCTAGGTTTATTAACAGGATTGATATGTATCATACAAGGTGAGCTCACAAGCCATGATTTGGCACAGCACACAAAACATCCAGATAACCTTATGCAACAGGCTGATTTCAATTAGATCCTTGTCGGGGTTGCACCAATCAATTTAAGAAGCAACAGCATGTAACTTCTGTGACACGGATTTCACAAACTGCATAATTCATAATCAATGTTATGTGGACCTCGAGAGGGAGAGCAGTGCACAAATACTGTGGCCTCTGTGCATGAAATACTCAGTATTTGCAGTGAACCTCTGTTGAATTGGCCCATACCCCACAGAAGTTTACCTTAAACTGAAGAAGATACAAAGAAATTGTATTTGAAGTTGTAATTCAAAAAGAATAGTGGATGATAATTTCCTACAGCATAAAATAGGCTGTTAAAGCAAGATTTTGTGATTTCTATTAGTTAGCTCATCTCAAAGGCTGGTGTGTGTGCATAAGTGTGAGAGAGCTTAGAAGTTTAAATGTGGTATGATTTTTAAACCAAATAATTTAAAGATATAACTTGTGGAGGTAGAAACATTGTTGCAAAAAGTGCCCTGTTTCCACGTTGCTCATCCTTATTCCTTCCTTATTCAGGAACAGCTGAAAGGGATTAATGTCCCTCAGTAATGCAGAGCCATGGTGAGATGCCCTCTTTGGGCTCCCTCTCTGCCGGCCAAGGGCAATAATGCCGCAGCTGCTGATCAACACCAGCACCAACAGTTTCTCTTCTGTGTCAAGCAAAAGTACCAGTCTAGTTCAACCAGTTCAAACAGCTGGTTTGAAGTCACCCAGCTGATTTTGTCTGTCATGTGCTAGGAAGTGAACATCTGAGCTCCTCTGCTGGCAGAGGAGTGGATGGGGAGAAGAGTTCACAGCAGCACTGTCCTCAGCTGGGCTGTGAAGAATCTGTCAATGGCCCAATTGTCTTCACAGAATCTTTTGTGCTACAGTTAAGGCACTGCCTGTTGTGTGTGGACACGGCTGAACGCAGAGGAATGGATCTGCATCAGTCATAGCCACATCAGTAGGGAGAGAGATATTGCTGTGTGGGCCAGTAGTGCTGTAAAGAAAAAAGGGAGAGCTCACTTCCTCTCCCTGCAAAGCCATCCCTTCCTTCCCAGCCCCTGCAATTATCTGCTCCAAGCTGTTTTTCCACTAGATTATCTGCAGAGTAGTTTTACAAGAAGCATTGAGAAACAAGCCAGCACAGAAGTAGTAAAAGGACTCAGGAATTTCTTTCTGATGTCCTGGTGTGTTCCAAGTCAGCTTGATACAAGATACACAGAGGTGGCCACCAGGCTGTGTGTCTTTAGTATGAGCAAAGAGACAAGATTTCTCAGTCTTTTCCCTTCTCAAGACAAGGAGTGTGCAAGAAGCTCCTGGTTTTGGAGTTTCCTAGCACATCACAATGTGCTTCCCTCTGGAGATGACCAGAAGGGGGAAATCGATGAATATTTATTTATCCCGAGGGACAGTGTGACCTCCTCCAGTTTCACAACCCATCATGATTCACCCAGCCATGTTTGCTTTTTTCTGTTTGATGGAATTGATGTATTTTACACTGAGCTGTATTACGAACAGAGTTCAAAGCTACTGCGTGTGATGGGATTGATTCTTTGTAAATGAACTATTTTCTGTTCCAGAGTTCAAGCTCAGAATGTCAGAGTTACTTTTTCATTTTGGAAGGACTACCTCTTTTCTCAGGCAGGAAACAAAGGCTTATGGTAGAGAGCATTTCTTGGAACCTTGACTCTTTAAATAACTGTTCTGTAAAGCACCTAAAATACACCAAAATACCTGGTCTGGTATGAGCCATGGAGGAAGTTTATGCAGCTACTTGCTAATTTGCCACTTGCGTCAGTGCCTGATGTGCCGCTCCGCTCCACAGTGTGTCGGTGGAGAAGCCCCACAATTGCAAGTGTGGTGTGACTGCACGCTCTTCACATTGCTGTGTTCATAGCGGGGCTCGGGTTGTACTTCTGAACCTGGATTCAGAGAGGAGTTTGAACATTTCTAGGTATGTACCTCTGCTGAACCTCTAGCAAAAGGTGGAGTAAGGCCTAGTGTTAGTATGCTGGACTGAGGAAAACGTTAAATATGTATCTATATCAGCATCCAGCAGCTGTCAGGATAAAGGAAGTTGTGTGCCAGTTGGTGCACACAGCAGTATCCTGTTGTGGAGAAAAGTGCTGACCACACTTCACCTTTTGGGCCAGCTGTCTTCAGGGATTTTCTATCAGAATCCATCTTCAAAATGCTCCTTGTCTTCCAGCCTCCTCTAAAGTCTTCTTTGTCTTCAGGTCAGTTATTCTTCACAAGGTTCTTCTCCAAATTTCTGTAAAAACCCAGGGGATACTTGGCAATCCGCTGGAACTGAGGAAAGCTGAAGTCATGACTTGGCAATCTATTTTTGATAAGCTGACTTTCAAGATTTATTCATTCCTACTGCATGTGTCTGCAACTCAATCCAGTAGGCATAAATGACACATAAGCAATGGAGTAAAGGTTGTACCTGATGTGAATTTTTCTTTTATTTTTTCCGCTTTTAAAAATTGTTTCTGTAACAGACTTTCAAAATTACTTTTACTGAGATGGGGTCATCTCAGATGTCTTTGATATCGAGGTGTATTTTTCTTAAAAAGCTTAATTTTTCAGACCATAGATACTTAGCACAGTTTTGTTTCTTAGCTCTGAAAAATTAAACCTTCGGAATCACCACCGTGTCCAGTTGCTCTTTATTTTACCTGCAGTTAATAAACCTTGTAATATGGACTGATTGTACCTAAATAGTCAATAACATTTTCACTATCAGCTTCGTTATCAGTTTCTCACGGATGTCACAAAAGCAATGAGTCCTGTATTATGTTGTGGAGGAAGAACAGGGCCTTCAGGATGAGTTTATGGAGGGGGCAAAGGTGAGAGGGGACCCTTGGGCATGTGCAGTATTCTGCATGTGAGGCTGATGGTGGTTCAGTAACAGAACTGGGAGTGCTGGGGCTCAGTAGTAGGAAATGAGGATGACTAAGTAGAGGGGAGAAGCTCAGAACAAGGCGTCTGAAGATGATGTGATGACACAGAGGAGGATGTCAGAGGAATTCAAAGCACAGAGTAAAATGGCTGGGGCAAAAGGCCCGGGCAAAAGGAACATTACTTTCATAATCTGCATAGGGAAGAAGGGATCAGGAAGTGCCTGAAGGGAGAAGGTGGGCAGAGAGAAGGGTTATTGTGGCATGTTCCTTGGAGATAGATGATGAATGTTTTATTCTCTGAAACCAATTACTTTAGAAGAGCACAAAAGGATGGGAGTCACTTGACTAAATGTGGATACCTGCGTGTAGATATTGATACCTCAGCTTACTATCTAAATTCTCTATATTATCTAGATCACTATAAATGGGAGAGAGAAATATTCACAAATGGGTTGGGTTCCTGAGGGCAGGGCCTTTACAGAACCTTGAATAGCTCTGCAGTTTTTCGAGTTTCTCTTCATTCTGCAGGTTCTGTCACCCAAAAGGCCCTGTAAATTGCTGGTGCCAGGTTGGTTTTTTTGGCAGTGCTTAAATGTAAGCTGATTTCTTCTGAAAATAGGATAACAAAGCAAAGGTTAACCATCACTCTTAAACAGATGGCCATTTAGACCCAGATTCACTAGAAGCCCGTGGTGTACCTGAAATTAGAAAGCAAGAGTCTCCAGCTGATAAAACCAGAACTAGAGGAACACAATGCTGTGGTGACTGTAATAATATGACTGTATTGTGTAATAACTATAATAGTGATGGTATCTGCAAGTCTAACCTTTAATTACTCTGCCTGTTTCTGCAAACTCTTTAGGAAGGAAAAATAACACCTATTTGACACATGTTGTGAAAATTAAATTTCCCAATAGACAAAGAGTGTAGGAATGTCTCTGCAATGTCAAACCAAACTCCCTTCTAACATGATGTTTTTGCCTCTGATAGTGACCAATAGTAGGTGCATAAGGGAAAAAAAAAAATGTGACAAGTAGAGTGTGACACTGGCTGGATTATAATTTCCTACTTTCAGCAGACCACAGAATTTTCTGAGTCTGAGCTTGCTTTCAAAGCATCTTGTGTAATAGCCCAGAATGGTGCTTTCCCTCATTTATGCATCTATTTGCTTTGATTGCTTCTGTCCCCTGGCATCAGGTCTCCCTGTCCAGCTCAGTGTCACATGTAGTGCAGTCCAGTTGATTTAGGAGCCTAAGACCCATTTTCACGAGGGATATATGAAACCAGGTCTTCTGAGAGTCACTGACTATTGCCCATAAAGGGAGTTTTCTGGAGTGATTTTGGGAAAAATGTTGTCGGAATCTGTGTATGGTTTTGGGAATGAAGGTAGTGAATCAGTTAAATGCTATTTTGTGTTTGAAGAAGAAAGGGGGAAAAAAGGACTGTAGAAATGGGATACATTTAAGTTGGCATTATCCAGTATTAGAGAATTTTACATGTGAGGCAAGAGAAATATCACTGCCACTGGTAGAGTGGATATCTGAAATACTTGTGTATTGGAGTGCTCTAGTCCCCTTTTAGATGAGGTGTAAGCAAATAGAAAACTGTATCATCTATGGCTGGTGCACAAGACCATAGAACAGTAAAAGATTTATTTATCAGCCAAAACTCTGTTCTGCTGTATCTCTGCCTCTGTTACAGGCACAAATATTAGTTTCTTTTACACTGTAGGTGGCTCTTGTCAAAGGGAACAGGGGAAGAGGGTCATCGCTGCTGTCCCCTTTTTTGTACTGACTTCTCTCCTAACACTTGCTAAAAGTAGCACTGAAATCAGTCCAGGTCTCTTAACTTCTCCTGAGGGAGAACGTGGAGAGAGGTGAAGGTGTCTACTACAAATACATAATTTTCTTTTCACTTCATTGTTCCCTCTCCATCTGACTTGGCAGGTGAGTGGGAATGGTGTGCAAATCGATCCCGAGGCAATCAAAGACACGGCAGCTGGCCAGAGCTGAACACTGATGTGCTGATCGCCTCCAAATCAATTCACACGCTGCTCTTGCTCAGGTTACCTACCACTTCAGCTGGGAGGGACAGATGGGGAACTGAGGAGAAAATTACACAAAAAGTATTCTGGGACCTTTATAAGTAGGCCACTTTTGTGCAACCCTTCTTGTCTCATATGTACGTTTTTATTGGATGTAAGGATATGATAAGGTCACAATGCAGTGCCTTGTTTGAAACTCAGATGTTGCTCAAAGGGAGCAGAGTGGGGTCCTGGAAAATGCCTGGGAAATTGTGTGGAAGAGACGGAGCAATCCCGCGTCTTCCTCACTGTTTTCCACCTTGTTGTTAGATATTTAACTAGTCAAGCGTTGCTGTTGGGATGTGCACAAGCTTAAATAATCTTGTGGAGTGTTGTGCCACGGGGAACTGTGGCTCCTAATTTCTAAACACTCCTTAAGGTGAGCGGCTTTTGTTTTGCTTTAAGGAGTTGTGCATGTCGAAAGTGCCTATTGTACAAAGATCTCAATTTACTTGGCAAACTTCCATGCATTAAGTCTCCCTGCTTTGCTGTCAAGGAGTGAGGTATTGTTATCTCCATTAAGAGCAAGTGAGCCAGGAATAAATGCCTAGTCTCTTCGTATTGCTGCTGCTTCTTTTTATTTTCCTTTCTTCTCATGGATAGAAGTCCTTAATTTAGAGTGTAGATTGTTGAGACTGGAGATGGTTCTGGCCCCTCAGAAGAGGGATGGCACCTCATCCCCATGCCAACACAAGGACATCTCCCTTTTTCTTCTGCAAGTGGCTGGCTGTGACCCAGTTCAGTGCTGTCCTTAGGGATTCTCTTGTCTGTGCCACAGTTGCCATGGTCCCTAGGGAAGCAGTCAGCAAATAATTTAGGGGTAGGACCACCCAGCAGCCTCTTCTTCCTGCCAGTCACTGACATGAGACCTTGGCAAAAGGCTCAATCTCACGTGGAAACGTGTATCCATATGCACAGACGATAATCCTGCAGGGAACCCTATCCTACACAAGGGTAGCCATGAACTGGGTCCTTTGGCTTCATACATGGAACATGTCTTGGCAGGGGGTGGAAATAAATGCTGAAAGGCAGTGGCAGATCTGTGGAAAGACTTGGATACTGTGTGCTCCAGCCCATGCTGCTTGCAATAACACCATTGCTGGATGACTGAATATATTCAGAGATTATTGCTCTGTGTGTCCCCTTACAGTTTAGGGTACCACAAGGTCTGATGTGGCACAGGAGCTGTGTTCCCCCTGGAACGGAAGGTAGGAACAGCATGCGCGGAACAGGTACAGCCATGTCAATAAGGAAGAACTGGCATTCATTTATTTTGTTTATTGCCCATTAATTTTAAGGGGTGCTGATACACTTGTCTGTTTTCAGTAGACCAATTGCCGCTAATCATAACAGGAAGTAAATATTGGCCACTGCCTTGGGAACACATTGGATCACAAGCAGTTTGTGGCAGAAGTTTCCTTTTTGCTCGGCACTTGACGAGATGAGGCCTTATTTCTGTCCGGGGAGCAAGAGTTCGAAGGTTGCCCGTCACATGTCCTCCCCTGCTCCAAGATAAAGCTGGCAGGTGGAGCCAGGCAGGTGGCCGAGACCGTGTGGCAGGGCCCAAGGGTGAGCTGCTGCCATGTGTGAGGTACTCTGAGCACAACGGGGAGGTCCAGGAAGAACTAAGTGTCTGAAACAACATAAGCACAATATTTCATGCTGTTCTCCTGGAGATGGCACATTCTGTTGCTTTATGTAAATTGTAAGAGGATGCAAGGTAATCTGCTGTTTGCAATCCAAATTTATGGTGAAGTTTTGTTGGACTGTGGTGTTGAAGCTGAGATGGAGTGTTTTACTCATCTGGTACTTGTGATGATATAACAGGCATCTCTGAATCTCACGTGGATGGATCTGACCTGCTCAGCATGGATACTAGTTAGATGTGCAAGAGATTAGTGATGGGCTGTTGATCTTCCAGAGCCATCTAGAACTTTTTTGTGGTGGCTTTCTTGAGAGAATCCTGTCTGTCACGGTTATGTCTCAGCATCTGTAGAAGGTTACCATGTGATGCTTTGAATTCTATGCCAAAATTAGTGTTAACTATAGGTATGGAAAGTATGTGGTAAACAGATATGGCTTAAGGAGTCTCCCATCCCTTGGAGCACTCACGTAATAGTCCTGTTTGAGTTGCAAAGAGGCTGGAGAGGGATTGTTGTTTTACTGGGCTAAGAGTCTGAAGATGCTAATGACCATGGAAAAGTAGGATGGTGGCCAAAGGTTCTCACAATTAATGGTGCTATTGTTTAACGTGCCAGCGGTGCTTCACGGGTGCTTCACGTGTTACTTCGTGTGATAGGGAAACAAAGACTTTAACATCTTGAGAATGGCTCTTGAGGACTCGTTAGGTGACTCACCCACATCTGGCCTTCATCCAGGTAAGTCAGGCGCTAGGGCAGGTGTCCATGTTGAAGTGTAACCTGAACCATTCACTGCCCAGCTCTGTTCTCTCAGAAAAGCCAAAGGAGCTTTACTGAGCAAGCCTGGGATTGTCTGGAGTTGGGCCAAGGCCAGAGCAAGTTGAAATGCTGTCTTTTGGTCCTCTCTGGCTCTCGTGGACTTGAGCTGCTTTCCTGGTGTCTGAACACTGGATGTCACCTGTCAGTAGAGCTGTTTACTGTGATCCCCGCAGTCCCAGACTGCTATGGGACACCCCTCAGAAGTGGGGGGCTCCTGCACATACTAAATCTCTGAGCTATGGAGGTGCTGTCATGGCAGGTAAAAGCACCATTTGGGCAAAGTGGACACGGTATTTTTTCCAGTAGATACAGAGATGGTATTTTATCCTTTACTGGCTTTGTGAGAACTTTTTAGAATAAGCTAAAAATAGCTGAAGTCTCTCTTGAGCTTTAGGCCTTCAGGTCTGCTCTTGTTGAGCTTGGGAGGTCTGGTTATTACATTTTTCCATCTCTAGAGTGTGGGGATGGAAGACAACACTGACTACTACCTTCTGATTACATCCTTAATCATTCCCATGTTTGGCTGTTGTTTGGAAGTAACAGCCTGGATTACGACTAACTTGCAACTCTTGTAATTTGTAACTCTTCTGTGGCCTGTTGGAGCCTCTTCTCCTGCAGGCCTTTAGTGAATGATGGAGGGAGGCACAGAATCACGGAACTGGTTAGGTTGGAAGGGACCACAGTGAGGCATCTGGTCCAGCTTCCCTTCTCAAGGAGGGTCATCCCAGAGCATGTGGCACAGGATTGTGTCCAAACAGTTCTGGAGTATCTCCAGTGAGGGAGATTCCATACCCTCTCTGAGCAATCTGTTCCAGTGCTTGGTCATCCACACAGTAAAGTTTTTCCTCATATTTAGGTTTAGGAACTTCCCGGGCATCTCTTTCTGCCTGTTGCCTCTTGTCCTATTGGTTGGCACCACCGNACAGGACTCCGGGCAAGGAAAGGGCTACTGGTGAAGGAGGCTGCCCGCTGATTCACGCCTGCAGTTTACATTATCGAACCTTCCCGTCGCAGGAAAACCCCGGGAGGGAGTGAATTTATATATGTGGTTTTTTTCTTCCAAGAGCTAATGAGCGCGATTCTTTTGGGCAGGATCCCATCAGTTGCTTTGCCGGGCCGGGAAGGGAAATCACTTGTACTTTCGTTCCCCTCTTTGATCCCAGCCAGTATGTAAAAGAATTGCAATTACAGTTAAGCAGCACCTTTTACCCCACAGCGTCCAAATTCAAATATAAACCTGAAGATCAGCTTCTNCTGGACTTGCTCTGACAGTTCCATACCCATCTTCCGTCGGGCGCTTATGACTTTGGCCACTTCTTCCCAGCATCGCTGAGGCTGGACACCACCAGCGGCATCGCCGGGCGAGAAAAAGCCAACTCGATATATTGTTTTCGGGCAGGCGCTCCGGGGCCGGGTCAGCATCCCGGGACCCGGCGGGAGCGGGGCCGGCAGAGCCGCGCTGAGGCCGCACGGGGGCGCCGCCCGCCCGCGGACGCGGCGGTNTTTTTTTTTTTTTTTTTTTTTTAAGGTCTCGGAAAAACTTCTCGGGTGGGCGCTCTGGCTTTTCCCCGATCTTCCTTCTACGATCTCCCTTTTGTCGGTTGTACGGGCTGAAGTCCCCTGGGTGGCAGCCCGAGCTACTCATTCATCATCATAACAACCGTTTAGTGTAAAATTAACAACAACTTAACTACTACAGCAATAAACATGGTCCTGCATTACCACAGATTGATGAGGATTACTTAGTTACAATCAGCTGGGGCACAGACAGGAGAGGAGAAAGGCTGCCAAATCAATAGCTTTCCCAAAGTTTAAAACTTAATCTCCTCCCTTTAGTGTTGCTGATGCTCGGGGGCTTGTTTGTGGCTGGGTTGGGAGGAGGAAGAGGGAAGGAGGGGAATTTCCTTCCCCCCTCCCCCCGGAAAGTTGGCACTTAGTATTTGCTTTGTGGGAAGATGAGGACAAAGTCCTCTGCGTGCATCTGTTCATACACCTGATCTCTTCAGCTTTTATCTTGAAAAGGGTCCGATTGGTTGATTATCTAAATATATTTTGCCTTTAATTCCTTCACTGTTTAAATTCTCAGCTTAACCTTCTAAAAGGCAGCAGCGGACCCCTAAACGAGCTGCCAATCGATCCCAAAACAACAATGCACGAGAAAGAGGGAGCTCTCAAGCAAATCGGTCCTCGCTCCCACTAACACAATGTGCTGGTTATCTGGCTCTCGTTCTCCGTGTAAACTCGGAAGCGTTCATCGCAAGAAACAAAGGGCAAGGCGAAAACAGCTAAGTGCACCTAGAGCTGCATCCAAACAAAAGAAGAAAAAGCCTAAACAAACCCAAGGTTTTCTATTTCTTCCTGAGCCAAGTAATCCCTTTGATTACATCTAATACCTGCCAAAACCCAGATGGTATGCCCACCCATCGCACAGTGTGATAATGCCACATTGTGAAATCTACCCATTAATATTAATTGTCAGCTAGAGAATCTGTCTGAACTACTAAAGCTCGAGGTTGCCTTGAGAAAGCAGGGCATGATTTAGCAGGGATTTAAAGATAATTCTTATTCTTTCGTTCTCTATCTCGCATACGTAGAATGTTAAACAACAGGCCTAAAATGCGATTCCAATTTCTGCCTCTCACAAATCTGATCTTAAGCCAGTGTGTACTTGGGGTCTCCACCTGGTGACCAAAATATTACCTTAAATTGCTGTGGGTGTGCACGTTCCACATAGGTGCACCCTGCTGCCCTGACTGAATCCCGACTCCCTGCTCAAGACAGACGTGCCCTACCAAGCACATGTGACTTTTCTTCTTTCCTTCCATTACTTCCCAAATACCCTCGCCATAATGGACGTGGTAATCCTTGAGAATTACAAAATAAGTATTTTGGAAACTCTTTTTTTTTTTTAGTTGTACACATTGCAAACTCAGTAGTTGAACATGGTGGGGAAAGAGAAAATGAGTGTAGAAAGATGTGATGGTGCTGCAGTGGAGATGCTCCCCTCAAATTGTGAGGAACTACAGTTGGGGTTGGGACATAAAGGTCCTTGAATCCTCTGAAAAGAGAGAAAGAAGTGTGAATGAGAGGGGATAGGATGAATGTGTGTTAGCTCTTGCCAGCTCCTCTCAAGCCCTGTTTCCAGAATAATAGTAAATCGTTAGTTGTTACAATGCCTTGCTCTTGTCATTCATCTGTAGGCCTCAAAACCAGTTTTAAACTGATTGTGGCTCTGTTGATATGCAAAAAAGCCACCACAGGGTCCTGCTGTGGCCCAGGCCCAGCCCTACAGAGGCAGGTCCTGGTCTGGACAGCACTGAACTGTCCAGGAAAGCGGTGATCAGTTTTGATGCATGTTTTCCTCAAAACGGCAGCAACTCATGGCCTGTCACTAGATATGGCCAATATTGCATGGGTGAGGGGTGAAGTCTAAATGTTGGGCCTGAAGACACAAACATTTATGTTTTAATCCCTAGTCAAGGTGCTCTGTTACTAATCTCTACCATAGATGCTCTGTGTATGAGTGGCTCAGAGTAAGCTGGCACTTCTAGAATAGAGTGAAAAACCTATGCAAACGAGACTGTGGCAAAGCTGCCATGGCCTGGAAATTCAGGTTCCGAGGTCTGCTATTCCATCCTTCCCTCATTCCTTTACATCTGGCTATTCTGCAGCAATTTAGGCAATAAGACTCTTTGAAATGGGAACAGTCAGGCATATAAATATATGAATACGTAAATCAGATTTGTATTATCAGAGGTTCATATCAGTATAGGCGTACATGAAGATGTGCTGCTTTCTTTGTCGTTTTTCTTCCCACCAAAATCCTTTGTGGCTCCTTTGTCTCCTTGCAGTGGAACCTGGGTCTCTCAGGATTTCACCAGAACAGCTTTTTGGTAATTTTTTGATCTTGGAAAGGTACAAACTGCAGTCACCCAGCACCACCCTGAAAGCATCTTGGCCTGGGCTTTAGAGAATGCCTGAAAATCTGCATGGCTTTCCCAAGCAGCTGCCACCACCCCCTCCAGCAGCTCTTGTGTCACGGGCAGCCAGCCTGGGCCTGCTCTGGTTACTTTCGCATCCTCTCCCCGGGATCAGCTGAGCGACACCAGGAAGAGAGAGATGTGAAATAAAAAGTGGAACAAAGGACCCTTTTCCTGCCACTGCTGAAGCTGATGGCCAGTGTCCTGCTGACTTCAGCAACACCAGAGTTGTTAAGAATAGGCCTGTTCTGAGCTCGCTGTTGTGTCTGCAGCTCGCATAGACTTCTCTTGGGTTACAACGTGTGTGCACATGCACGGTGAGGGGAAATGCACAGTTTTTGGCAATTGAAAGTTTAATCAAAAGGCCACTTTTCCCATCTGTTATTTTTGGGCCCAGCCTCCCGAGGGTCAGCTTGATAACATTTCATGCTGCTTCTAATCAATTTTATACCAGGAAGCAGTGTGAGAGCTGACTACCAGAGAGCTGGAGTGGCATGGAGCTCAGCACTGGGAACATAGCTGGAAAAATATGTTGGGGATTTTGGGGCATAAACAAATGTTTCCTAATCTGGACTGCAACTCTGTCAGGCATGTACCGACAAGCAGATGTCGATTGGAGCTGAAAACCAGCAGGTTCTACTACAGTGTAACCTGTAAATCCACATCTTGACAGGCATGTTGTGGTACGCAGAGCTGTAGTCTCTGAGAAATAAGGTAACACACGAATCAGATCATGGAATCAACTAGAGTGATTATCACTGCCTTTTTCGCTTTGCGTAGACAAAGCAAGTAGGTAGTAGTTTGTACTCATTTTATTCTATATGACTGTTTAGATCACACTTGATTTTTTGGAGTTTGCAGCCTTGGAGGATGAAATGATTTTGAAGGCACGGGCCTTTTTGGTTGGTCTGTGTCTCCCCCATGTCCATTCCATCCTGTGATTGTCTCTTCCATGACTGGACAAACACAGGCATCTATAACTCCTGGGGGCTCTGTTCTTGCTCCACACACCTTGCAGGGAACCACATATAAGAGGAAGAAGAACTAAGAGTACTGGGGTCAGAGCTGGAGCAAGACTTCTCAGCAGGGCTGGCAAGACTGAATTTTGCTGCCTCAGCTGTGAGAGCTTGGGATCAGGCTCGGCGACCTTGGAACTGTCAGAGGTTAGGAGGTGGGGGAAGATTGCAGCTGCCAGAAGGGAGCTGCTTTTCCAACCTGGGCTGCAGCAGTAGCCCTGGTTTTGGGGGACTTGACAGACCCTGACTGGTTGTTGTTGTAGTCAGCTGCTGTTTCTGTCCCTTGAAATACAGGAACCTTGATTTATCTGGAAGACTCTTAAAATATCAGGAAGAATCTGCAGCAATACAGTTGAGCCTGGTACTCGTGCTCTGCTTGTGCTCTGCTTGTGTGCTTTTGGCAATGTGAAACTTCCATTTTCAGGGATTTCTAGCACGTTTGTAGGCAGAAAATGCCAGCAGCATAGCTCCGTGGGCTGCACTGACCTCTGCTTTTCAAGTAGATTATCCCTACGTGGTTCTCAGCAGCACCTGTGGACTTGTGAGCCAAAGAAACCCAATTAAAATAACACCACATAGTTTGCATTGCGTGCAGCTGTGGCTCTTCCTGTGCCCAGGGCTGGCGCTTCTGACCGACAGTTGTTACTTTCTGTGGACAGGTTTCCCTCAGCACAGGCAGAGCACTCAGGGGGGGTGATTGCTGCCTGCATTGGCAGTGAGGGATCTGCAGGATCCTGAGTGCCTGACTTGATCCCAAAGCTCGCTTTTGGGATAAGGAATGAGCTTCTTGAGGAGGTAATGGTGGGTAGTTTGGGATGAAGTGTGCCCTGTTTTATCTATTTCAAAAATAAACAGTCTAATCTTATAGGGAAGAGGTGAAATATTAATTTTTACTTCAGCGTGCAAACACTGCTCATACCAGTGTATCTGAGGAGCGTTATCGCTGCAGCCCACCCTGGAGGGCGGCTCTTTAGTGATGCAAATAGAGTTCTGATGGTTTGGGCTTTTCTCAGTGTAAGGAATAAAGCTGGGAGCAAGCATCGTCTTCCAGCGCTTTAGCTCCTTCGGTGCCAAGGATTAGACCAAACTTAACCTTCATCAGCAGTTTAATCTAATGGTGTGGTTGTGCAGCTGATTTAAATCAGTGCTGCACTGGGTTGCTCTTCTCCGCCCTGCAGCTGCATGCTCTGTTCTGCTGCTGCTGCTCCTCTCCCCTCGCTCGTTCCGTGTACTTTGCTAAACCAGCAAAAAACCTCTCGGCAAAAGGGAGCAAATATTTTTGTGTTGGCTTAGAGAGCTGGATGATGAGGTCAGCAAGGTGGCAGGGCCAGCCCTGGAGTGATTCCATGAATTGGGTGAGCCACCCTACCAGCTCACTGCTGCTGGGAAGAGTGTTCCCACACACAAGTGGTGTGGTGCCAAAGCTGCAGATGATGGACCACACCGGCCTGCGAAGCCTCAGCTTTCCGTGTGGCGATTCCCAGAGGACTCCCTGTGACAGGCCTCAGTGACTCGCCCAAATTGCAAAGACAGCCAGTGGCAGAGCCAAGACCCCAAACTAACAGCAGAGGAACAAAACCTTGCTCCTTTTGTAGTTTAAATCTGTTTTATTTTGATTAATAGCAGCTAAAAGGGAACTCGGTGCACTTTAGAATAATGGTACTTGGAAAGCAATATCCTGGACTAAATTTTTTTTTTTAGAAGCACCTTTTGTTCGGGTTAAGGTACAGCAGAAAACCACAAAACGGAGCCTTTTAGGCGGTGGGAAAGGATGCAGTTCTCCTGAACTTCCACTGGGCTCCTCTGCTGTTACAGTCAACAGAAGCACCAATTAAACGCTGCCTGGTCTGAACTGAGCTGGTTTCCAGTCGAGATTCCAGCCTGTGGACTCGGTATTGTTTCTGTCCAGAGGTCTGTATTACCAAAACTGACAGGTGTCACAGGGGTTGTTCTGTTCTTAGCACTATTTTGAATTTTAAAAAATCCTGAAATATTAAAAATATCTGAGAAGAAAAGGTGTTTGTAAGATACTGGAAATCCTATTACGTGGCACCGTTCTGTTTTCCAGGCTGTCCAGATGATAGGTTATGGATGATATTGAAGCTCAGAATCATACAATGACTATTGTGTTAGACTTACACAATGAATAGATCGCCCCACAGTTGAACCAGGTTTCTTTTTCTCTTAATGTTTATTTTATGTCTAAGTGAAATGAGAACTCAGTTTCATATATTCTCTCTATATAAATATTTCTCTACTTTTTCAAGTGCTCATGAAAAATGTGACAAGATGTCCACCGAGGTCACAAATGTAAGCATAAATAGCTGCAATTTAACATCAGTAGTTAGCAAACAAGATACCCTCGAGGTAAAGAGGCTGATAAAAAGAGGGCAGCGATGCATTAAAGATGCATTATTTGGGGGTCTATGGATATAATTTAGGCTTCACAACAAGGTCAGACTGATTTAATTCTCTCTGCAAAGGTCAGTCCAAGGCCTGGCTGTACTAACCCCTGTGCTCTCCATCTGTCTGCACTCCAAGCCAGACACTTTCAATAGGTGATTGTGTGCTCATGACTGGATGAGAACACATTGAAATTACCTCCAGGTCTAGGCCTCCAAACGCATTTAATCGGAGCCACCGCTGACCCTGGAGTAGCTGGTACCTCTGGAACTTTGCACTCGGCTGCAGCTTTGAAGTGTTGAGGAGAACATCTGACATTGGTGTTTTCCTGATGTTGTAAGTGCCCGTGAGTATTCGGCTTCATAAATGTGTTACCACAGTGTCATAAACACTTTGTGCAGGTTTATTCTAAGACCCTTGAAACGTGAGTTCTTCTCAGCACTGGCAAAAGTATAATAATATAAAGTAAAAAAGCCCCAACCATTCCGCTGTTCACTTTCTCCAAAATGAGGAAACATGAAGAAACCAGTGTTTGTGGACATCTTTATTTAATAGTCCAGGTTTTTAAAAAATCTCCCTCCATAAGCAAAGGATTCTTTAAAAATAATTGACAGGACAAAATGAATATGCCATGTCCTGGTATCTGTTAGTCATTTTCTTGCTGCTTTTTTCACTTGATGCTAAACGTTTCTGAATTCTCTTTTCATTTTAAGTAGGAAACAGGTTTATTAATCTGAATGCAACAACTAGAGAAAATGAGGCCAGTGAATGATTTGAGTTTTCAGTAGATACTTAGCTCACTGAAATAGTCACACACAGCAAGCAACACTTGCTTTCAAAAAAAAAAAAAAAAAAAAAGACTAGTGGAAAGCACACTTAATTTTAAAAATGTAAGAGACCTTATTTTTACCTGTATGATTTGGACTACAAGGAGCATATGAAAAGATACTGCTTTCATTGTAGGCCCAAGCAGAAAGGTAAAATGATATCAAATGGCATGAAATAATTGTTGTACTATGCTATCAACCAAACCGAACAAAAAAACCCCTCCACACAGCGCTCCTTCTCAGGTACTGTAAGTATTCCTTGGGTACAATACTTATGTGCATCTGGTTTCAGTGCTTATTTTACATTTGTACAGTAAACAGTTTCAAAAGGAAAAAAGTGGATGAATCTGGTTGGGAGCCAACAAGATTAAAATCAGGAATTCAGACCTTAGGATCCCACTGTCCACAAAGTATCTTGTCCTGTGTTGCTCAAGCCTGCCTACTGTGAAGTCACCTAAAAAGAGAACTGCAAGAACAATAATATAGATCATAACAGAGCAAATTAAAGGCAGATTTTCAGATTTCTGCCTGTCTTCCTCAGGTTAAATAATGTTCCCTGGTAAACAAATTCTGATCTTAAATGATAAAGACTTTTTGTTCCAGGTATCTTACGAAATCAGTTCTTGCTCTTGTGCACGATGCATGCTGATG
The DNA here is from genome assembly GCA_013398055.1 of Ifrita kowaldi. Classification (NCBI taxonomy): domain Eukaryota; kingdom Metazoa; phylum Chordata; class Aves; order Passeriformes; family Cinclosomatidae; genus Ifrita; species Ifrita kowaldi. The sequence goes on along the minus strand of VZRS01013279.1, from coordinate 15,559 downwards.
AATCAGAGATAGTATTTGGCTCTTGAGGCTGTTTCAGTGGCCCTGCTTTTCTAAGTGTGAAGAAGGCAGAGAGAGAATTTGTGCAGAGATCACAAGAAAAAAAAGGTGGTAAATTGTAGAATCCTTTTTTTAGTTTTTTTTAGAACATGTGATGCCTGACCCCATGCCCCCATGCACACACTCCCATTTCTGGTGGCTAGCTCACCTTTTCACTAGGTCCAAGGGTTGCTGGAACACCTCTTCTGCTGGAAGGTGTGCAGGTGTGCTTGGATTAGCCACAGGGAATCATTGGAGAGTGAGGGGTAGAGGAAGTCACCCTCCTGTGATATAAACTCACAGCCTCTGTGGGTCCTAACTCCTGCTTTTTGAAGGAGCTGGGCTCTGAACTTGGGCTCTTTTCACTGAGTAGGTATTTTTATATTTGTTACTATTTGTGGTATTGTATTAGGAGTATTAAGGTATTCACTACACCAACTGTTTGCTTTAAAATACTTTGTGGGTGAGCTTTTATTGCTCAGGAATGGCGCCAGATGGACAGTCCTGAGGAGCAAAGTCCTCACGCTATCTGCAGGTCACGGCATAAGCAGTGGCACATTAAATTCTTCCTCTTCTGTCTTCCTCCACCACCAGCCTGACAATTCAGGAGAAAAGGGGCACCCCAGAGGTTGTGGTGCCTCTCCACAGAAACCAACATCAGGCCCACCTGTTGAGATGGCAGATTTGAGACACATTTGTGCATCTGCATGGGGCCTTTCCCAGAGGCTGCCTGGGATCTGGCTGTTTACAGCCTCTTAAAGCACCCTTCCTGGAAGCTGGGGCAATTTTTGAAGCAGTTGCTGTCTGTTGCATGAATCCATACTGAACAGGCTTTACCATATTTTTATCTCCAGCACTTGGAGCTGTGATGTGCCTTTTTGAATCAGTTTTATCCCCACAATTAGGGAAGGGGCACAGTTTCCAACAGGGATTGAACTGGTAATGTCCATCCTTGTGTCAATAATGGAAGCCATTCTTACAGAACGAAATAACCTGTTGTGCCTGGTGGTTCCTTAATGCAAGTCCCTGTCCTTTGTTTGCATCTCACTTGGAGTGCTGCTTATCACTTTCCACTCTAAAATCTGTCTGGCTTCTTGCTTTCCTGAAAACCTGAGCCCAAGGTGGGCTGAAAAAGCCGCTAACTGTCAGCACTCTGGAGACGTGCTCATCTACCTGGCTGACACTGTTTTCCAGAAGGCATTTGTACGATCTGGCTCTTAGGCTAGGATGGCTTAGACTTACAGTGGAAACCCTTAATATGACAATATTGACAACTTCCACCCTAGGGTGGTGTTCTGCTGTGGCAACCTCTTCACTGGGGAAGGACTACTCAAAGTACAGCACTGCTTCTCGTGCTTTGCTTATGTTCTGCTCACTCAAAAAGGAAAGCAAATAGCAAACCTGGAGGTCTCATAAAAACATCTGATTTTCCTTCTCAAAGCAGTGAGTGCTGATCTGACCTCACACTGCACTCTCAGGGGCCGCAGGAGTTTAAGGGTTCAGGCTCACCTGGTCTCCAGGCACACATTTTGCCCTCTGAAACAGAAAAATCCGGTGCCACAAAAATGGGCAGCTGCTTTTTGATTGTGTGCTCAGTGCATTTTTTCACGTGTGAGACATGACATGCTCTGTCAAGCCACCGTATTCAAACTTCTCCTAATATATTTCATTTTTATTAGCAACAGAGGACAGGTGATTTGAATCTTAATCCTAGGGGGTGATGTGTGTGTGAGGTGTAGAACACCTAGGCGTGCGCTGTGGTGCAGCTATTGCAACCAGCTCACATGCTTTGCATATCAATCTCGAGGCTTTTGCTGTGCCCAGCTTTTCTAGGGGCATTTGGTGGAAATTAAAATACGAGGGGTGCAGGTCACTTTACACCATTGTATTTCCCTTTCCTATTGTTAAGTTTTTGATTCCTCTTTTCCCTTGCTGTGTATTTATACTCCTGCCAAGTTCCAAGGGAGCAGAAAAGCTGCTCCTTGTATTATTATTAAGTGATGCTTTCGACAAGTCAGGCTTTCAGAGAGGAGAAAGCATCAGGCAGGCAGGTGAAGACAATTCCTGCATTGCAGAGTTACGGTCTTACATATGCTTGTCCTGTGGGATGGAACTTAACAATTCACAGCTCTCCTGTCCTCGTGCTCCTTGCGAAACTCACTCCTAGCAGAGATCTTCCAGTTTGCATCCATTTGGTTTGAATGGCTCCCTGACTCCAGGAACTCTCTCCCCTCCAATCCACAGGTGGTAGGAGCAGTGTTTGGGGCAGGATAGTTGAGCTGCTGTTAGGCAAGAAACGGGACAAACAGGTTAAAAAAAGTCTGCGTTCCCAGGTGGATAAAGCTGAAGGAGAGCAAAGAAATCACCCCAGCTAAGCAGAAAACAAAAAGATGTTATTTTGTCCTTTCTGTTGTAGCGTTAGTGTGGAGCAGCAGCTGCCAACACGGATGGTTCCCTAAGTGCTCACAGGGAGTCGTGCTGCCGGCAGAGACCAGGGCCGGCACTGCCCTGCTGCGGGGCCTTTCTTCTGGGACAGACAGAGGCCTCCCCGTGCTCTGAGCCGAGTTCACGGCCTTGCCCCCACAGCTCTGGGGAAGGTCACTGTGTTTGCAGGCCCTGGAGGAATGTGCTTTTGGCGCTGGGAAAGCTCAACACCAGAGGAAGCAGTCCCAAGTGCTTCCTCAGATTTTCCCTGCAAAAAGAGGGCAGGGGCAGAGAGAGGACAAAGACAAATTTTTCTTGCGATGGACACGAGTGATGCAAAGCTCTACATGAAAGCTGGGTAACATAAACCCTTCCCCCTTCCCCTCCCACACAGGGAACCAGAACAAGTTGTGTATGCTGCTTCACCTGTATTTTGATGTCTCAAGGCACGCACAGACCTCAGGCTAGCTCTGTATCAGGGACAACTTCCATGTGGGCAGCGGCATCAAACTTTTAATCCCCTGAAATTAAAAAGGCCGTCTTACCTAATAGAGGGAAAAAAATACCTTGGGATATTTGCAGAGGGTTAAAAGAAACAGCGTGTAACAGTGTGGACAAAGTCCTGACCTGAAGCGCCATGAACTGCACCAACGCCTTTGGTACAGCTACAAGTTTATAGTGTTCTGGAGTGTTGTTTATGTTACTATAAAAAAAGGTGAGAAAATATATTCAGTTACTTTCTGTTTCTCCCTATTGAGCAGATGGCAATTCATAGCTCAAACTGTTTTTTAAGCCATTTCACATTTTACTAATAAATACAATGTGCTTTTCAACAACAAGCTGTGCTCAGGCACTTCTGCAGAGGTTATGTGGTTGCTCAGGTAGCTCAGAAACCAGAGGCTTTATGAATCCTGTTGCATTGTAGTGGCAAGGATTTTCTGGTCATGTCTCACGTGGTGGAAAACACAAGCTGAAACCTCTCCCACTTCTTGTTTCAAATTATTTCTAATTTTGCAGGCCACAAATAATAGTTTGCTTACCTGAGCTGCCTTGGTCTGATATTGTTTCTACCAACTATGTTCCTGGTAGAACAAACCACATTTTTTTAAGGAGCTGAATATTCTTTACATTTTAAGTGTATAATAATAGGTGGAGATGGCCATTGGGAAAAGTGAGAAAACATTGAGCAGTTCTGTTCCAGGAAGTTTTGGTGCTTTAGAATGAAAGCTGTTAATATTGCGCACATTGGAAAATTCTCACCATTACATCCGTGGTTTTCTCAAAACCTGTTAAATTATATGAGTGCAGAAATAAGGAAGAGTGGGTTTTATTATTAATTGACACTCATTTTTAGCTGGCATGTGGTGGCAGGTCCTCCAAACAAACCTGAGGCACAGATTAGAGCTGAAAGTTTAGGAAATGTCCTAAATCTTTGTAGCATTGCAGAGAGGAAGTGTAATATTAAACTGACAAATTGAATATATCTATTTTTTTCAATGTAATTCACAGTTTCTTCCTATTATTTTTTACTACCCATGGAGATAAAGCAAAACAAATTCCTCAAAACAGAGAGGAATATATTTCCAGATACCTTTTCCTATTAAGTAATATATCTCTCTCATACATATGTACTGTCAAATATCTATCCATTCCTTTTCCACACCGCGTCTCCAGCCAGAAGTGTTGGCTATGCAAATATTGCAGAACCGACTCTTAACATATGTGCTGTGTGCCTGGCTACAGCTACACGGGAAACTCTAGGTAATAATTAGAGTCTGCATATATTATCTTGCAATTATAATTTTACATAATCGGTTATGTAATCTCAAGGCTGGTATGCGGTGAGAAACTGCGGTTACGTCAGAATTCTTCGGAAGAAAAATAAAATTATTGATTGTAAGTGCACGTCCTAGCGAGGAAGGAGCGCAGGGGGATGGTGCAGCACGGAAAATCTCGGCGGTGAAAGCCACGCCGGCTCCCGCTAAAGCGGGACTCGCCCCCCAGGAGCGAGCAGGGGCAGCCCGGCTTCCAGGGGGCTCCGGTGGGGGGGCCGGGGGAGCGGGGAAGGGGACAAAGTGGCGAGCGCTGATTTATTGTAGGAGCCTGTGCTCGTTCCTAGCTACTGAAACGCTCCCGGAGAGGAGCGGGATGCGGAGCTGGGGCCGCGGGCTCGGGGCCTCTGCGAGCCGCGGATCGAGCCGAGCCTGTCCGCCCCTTCCCTCGGGGGCTGCGACAGCGGCATCCAACAGCCCCTGTCCGAGCCGCTGCCACCTCCCGAAAGGGCCGGGGGTGTGCGGGAGAAGCCCCCGAAAAAAAGAAATAAAGCAGGCACGCAGGGAAAACAATGGAGTGATAAATAAAGCACAAAGTGAATCAGATGAAATCGCCAGGCGTTCGCTCCCGATAAACAGCAAGCTTTATAATATCCAGGTGTTGGGGAAAGCTGTTGTCCTATAGTTTATAAATCCCTGCTGGTGGGAGGGAGGGTGAGAATCTTTGGAGGTGAATGAAATATCAAATCACGAGGCTGTATGTAGATTTATGATTGCATAAGAGGCTCAATCATTTCCATATATTGAAATGTGCTGTCCTTTCCACGACTGCCCAGCCCTTGGAGGGAGAGAGACGCTCGATTCTGCCTTGATCAATGCTGACTGTGAAGCAAGGAGGAGGAGAAGGGGGGGACCAGGCTGGCACCAGATGGAGCAGGGTCTAGGGAAAGGTCAAGGTTAGCTCAGGCTGCTATTGAATCGGTTGCAGCCTCACAGATAGATCTCTGCCTCCGAGGCACCCACTGGGGCTTCTCAGAATCAAATCTAATAGAAAAGGCAGTCACAGAATGAAATCGCTTCATCTGAATGCTAAAATTGTTATTAGGCTACATTAGAGAGATACCGGGCACATGATTACCAAAAAAGGAAGCATGCCTAGCAGTTTGCGACTGAAATAAAAGCTGTGAATATGTTGATACCATCGGCGATGTGCAAAGATAATAGATAACAGGAGAGAGGGGCAGGGAGAGACGCGTGTGTGTAACGAACAGATTAACATATTGATGCGGATGTGTGTATCTGTATAAAATTATCCGTGTGCGTGGCCGTGTCTGCGCCGGCGTGTGTTTGTGCGTACGCAGAGAGGAGCGCTCGGATCCCTGCGTGTCCTGCAGTGGCCGTGGTCCTCAGCACTCCCAGGACATTTGTTAATCGACTTGGACCGCAGTTATGGGCCAAGAAGCGGGAGCCAGCTTGGAGGAGAGGTTTGGTGGTGGCTCCTTGCAGGACCCGACTTGTGTTGCGGTGGTTGCTGTCACTTTGGTTTTTGATTTTAAGTCTTCCTGGAGGTACAGGGCTCAGAGATTGTTCAAGGCCGCTCATTTTCTGGCTCATCTCAGGCAAAACTCCGAGGAAATGTCATTAGGTCCACGCACATGTGCAGGCACCCCGCGTCCCACACACAGGAGTGTGACGTGAGCACACGCATACGCGTTTGGAGCAGCGGTGCTGTCAGCTGGCTTACAGAGATCAAAGTGAGGCTCTTCCCAGTTACCAGCTCCTCCACGTTACCAATTCCTTAACCTACAGCACAGTCATGTCTTAAAGAAGGATTTAGTCTTGTAAAATAAATGCTGGCTACACTAGATTAAACATGATGACTGCACTCTAAGGGTTAATAAATTTAGAATTAACAGATCATCCCAGCTTGATACAGCTACTATAGATGATTTAATATGCAGCCTAAGCAGGTTGACAGTCAGCTCACAGATGCAGATAAGATCAAACAGTCTCTTGATTCAATAGATTGAATGGTTGTACTGAGTGTCTGGAAGGTGAGTGACAGTACGTATATGGCAGGGGTTCTAGTAAAGAAGGGCTTCGATTCCCCACTGCTGTGCACTGTACTGGTTTTCCTTTTCTAGCAGTCAACCTTTTTCAGCAATCAAACCCGGAGTTAACATGAAAAAAAAATGTCTCAAATATAGTTCAGGAGAGTTATTTGAAGTTTTCAGTAATGAAAAGCTCCATGCTTTAATAGTAATCACCATTACTATTGCTAGTCTGCACTTCAGATTCCTTTTCCACGGACAAGGCCATCGCCACCCACTCCATCCCACAGGGAGTCTCAGCTGTCTGCAGGCTCTGTCTGTCTGTCCACACCAGTCCCCTTCCCTGGCAGACCTAAATCCACAGGAAGAAGCTATTTTGGAGGCCGAACAAGGACACCTTGTGCCAGACAGCCCCTGGGACTTAGTGAGTACAGCCTTATCCTAATGTGATTCGCCGTCCAGAGGCTTTGGCTGCAGGAAACCTCAATGGATGCAGAGTGACAAAGACAATTCCCCCAGAATGGAGCTTCTTTCTCAGCTCTTTTGCTTTTCTGGCTTAAAAGTTAATGTCTGTAGTAACTCTTCTATGGTTTATGTTTTCCTTTTTTGCTCTCCTGTCCTATTTAAACGGGAATGTAAAACAGTCCTCATGGAGGCTGGTGAGCAATGGGATGACAGAGTGGTCTCTAACAATTTTATTATTTGATCAAGAGTAAAAGCTCCACCTGAACCATTAGATTTTACAATATGAATATGTTTCCAGGCAATTTTAAAAACGCATATTATGTATTCAATAGACCGTCGCAGGTCTGAATTGTGTCTTATTGTATTATATGGGGCCACCACCATACTGATAGGGGTATTTGTGCTAAAGTTACTGCACATCTGAATGCTTGTAAATTAGCTGTATTGTTTACTTTGGTGGGGTTTTAAAATACTCCCATGGTTTTGACGAATGCCCTGCAGAAGGTTGGTGTGATGAGCAGTGCTGCTTTGAATCTGCCAGCAGAGCAAACCCAGAACCCACCTGAGATCTCTGTTTCTTTGTGATTTTTAAAATTGGGCTCATGTACTTTTGCAAACGCTTACCTGTAAATTGCAGTTTCATTTTAATTTAGAAACCAGTGGCTCCCTTTCCATCCCTCAAATGCTGAGTTAGAAAAGAGAGGGCCTGGGTGTGTGCTTTGGATACAGATTGTCCTGTGAGCATCCACAGATTTTCCTGAGCAGGTCTGCGATGCCACACAGGGATGAGCTAGTCTTTTTCCTACTCCATGCCTAGGAGCACCTCTCAGGTGGGCTGATAGAGGCACGAAAATCTTCATCTTGTAATTAGAGAGAGGCGATATCCAACTGCCAGCACTTCTCAGGGCGAAGGAAGAGCACTCAGATATCCCTTGCAAAAGAAATGCCCAAGCAGAAGAGCCCACGAAGAAGGTTGTGTGAGCCAGCGTGAAGGCTGAGAGGACCCAGGGAACCCGTGGGACTCGGAGGAGCGCAGTCCTTGCCGCCGAGCCCTGCTCCGGGGCCCCGCGGGGCCGGGGGGACGCGGGCGCGGAGGGGCCGCCGGGCCCCCCGGATGCCCCCGCGGCGGCGGTGCCGCTTCCCAAGGCGGAACCAGCGAAACCAGTTATCTGGCAGCAATTTGCATATTGATGGTGCCTCCTGCCGTTCTCCCTGATTGCTTTACAGGAAGGAAAGGTAACAGGAAAATATAGAACCCCCTCTCAAAAATGGCAAAGAGGCTCCTACGTGCACGGGGCCTCTGATGGAAGAGTAAAGCCTGGTAAAGCCCATGGCAGGGAATTCGTTTGCCAAACTGATTTTTGTCTTAGAATTTGAAAGCAGTTGGGTAGTTCTTTTTTCCTTCTTTTTTTTTTCTTTTTAAGTTCTGAGGCTGAAAATGTGAGATCCGTGCTGGAGACGAGCACTGATCACTTCAGGGAAAAATAATTAGCCTTGTCATATTTACTGAACATGTAACTCTAAGGAGGATGCAATCCTTGGAGATTGAGAAAGGCATTGAACAGACACTTTGAAAGTATAGTGTCATGGTACATATATTTTTTAGTCCCACTCATAAGCAATGTTCAGGTGTGTAGTATGGCACTGAATATAAGAGCTAATTTGGGCTCTATTAATAGAGAATAGTTTCACTTCTATTGGCTCTGAGTACAGTGGCTGCCTAAGCCACACCTATTGTGAGGCACTTCTGGCCTTCCTGGTAGGAACGGCCGCGCTGTGTCCTTGTACATCCCTAAGTGTTCACATTCCTTCAGTTCTGGGCAGCACCAACCAGGGTGCCAGGAGCCCGTAGCTCATCTCACCCCCGTGCTGAGGGGCTGTTCAGGACTGTTGAGGAGGAGATGGCTGTGGATCACATTGCTCCAGCCACATCTAGACCAAACTTGTCCCTGCTGCCTGTGGGGGATAGCACTTACAGACTGGTGCTCTGCTGTGGCCTGGATTTACCCTGTGGATATCTATAACACCCAAACGTCTGAGGGAGGTGTGTGTCAGCACAGACAGTCCATGGAGCTCTCTCTCTCCGTGTGTTTACATTTATTTCTCTCTCTCTAGGCTCTCAGATGCTGTGAAACTAAATATGATAGGGCAAATTACAGTCTAAATTGTGAATACATTAATTTCAGTATGGTAATATCAAACATTATACTTATTTCTGATTTCTGTATTTAATTTCCCCTGCTTTTTTAAATGCTGGGAACTAGTTGCTCAGTGAACAATAGCATTAGTACAATAACTCCCCCCAACCCCAGCATTCATCCTTAATGCACATCAGCTTTCTATGTAATACCATACAATATACTTGCATGTTATTTTAATTGAGTGAAATCTTATTCATTCTGGTGGGAGAAAGCATTCTTTTCACTGCAGCCAGGATTCATACTGCACTGACAGAATTATATGTGCTGACAATAACAAATGGTGGCAAAACTATCCAAACTGCTCAAAGAGGTGGGTTCTTATCACAGGTTATTCACCACCACTCCTGCTCCCCCCCAGTGTTGTGTCTTTCTATGCAGCTTTGGGCTATATAATAGTTTATTCTAGTGACTACAGAGAGTTGCATTAAAATATTATTGTAAGCATTTTAACGATTAAGCTGAAATTTTGCATGGAATAAATATGGCAAAGGAGAAAACCCACAGTAAAGCTATCCTTATTTTTAAGCACAGAGAAAGGACTCTGCTCTCTCATCTATTAATTATTTTTCATCTAGATCCTCACACAAACTATGTCACGTTCTGCAAAGCAGGCGCATTTCTTCTTGGCTGAAGCTAAAAGCTAAACCTAAATGTCACCTGAAATAGTAATATAAAATGAATATAGAGAATGATGATTGTGTATGTTAAATTTCAGTTCAATGCATTCTAAGTGACTAAAAGTTGAAGCTCTAAAAAGCAATGTGAGTTATTTACAGAAGATGTTAAGGCACCAATCTAACAGCATGCTTGAGTACATGCTTACTTTAAGCATGTAAGTACAGCTGATGTGCCCAAAGATAAATATGTGCTTAAGAATTTTGCAGTACCCAAGGCCAAGTAGACTCCTCTGGCAGGGGTTATATCAAGCAGAGTTAGAGGAGGAAAATCCTTTTTTATTGCACTGTCCTTTCTACTGTCCCTCACACCAAGCGTGCTAGGAAGGAGGGACTGTGTTCAGCAGCAGATAAGTAAACAACTAAATCTTTCTTCATCTTGTTTAGTAAAACTAATTTCTCAATGGAAATAATTTCTTTTTGATTGCTGATGTTTGGTTTCTCAAATTAGTGAGTTGTTTTTGTTATTATACTTTTTAAAATTTGTTTGAGGTGTAGCTGGATTTATTTTTCAAAACAAAATGTTTGCCTTTCCCTGCCTGCCACATCCAGAGTAGGGCATTCCAGATTTCCTCATGGGGAGAGTTTGATCCCCTTGAATCTAATCTTGCACAGAAGTGCACTTTTCAGCTCAAGTCAGAACAGGAATTAAAAAAGCTGTTTGTGTCAATGACCTGTCTTCCTACTGCTCATAGGCTTGGACATAATAACCTGCTTAGAAGCATGGCTTGGGATCTCACCAGTGACTCAAAAGGACCAACTTGTGCCATCGTGGGTTCCTGTGAGGCAAGACAGAGTAGTCCTGATGAAGGGGGGATTTGCATGTGTGGAACATCTTGCCGAGGAGAACCCGTCTTCTCACAGTGCTTTGTTTTGGAATGGCTTGCACAGGACGCAACCCTGCAGTGAGAGAGCCCCAGGCTGCAGCCTGGCTTGGTCAAAACTCTTCTGAAACAGATGGAGATGCTGCTCTTGAGTTCAGCTGTAACTGTGTGGGGAGGTGGGCATGGAAACTGTGGGATCCAGCTCTATGACAGCAATCCATTCACAGCTTGTGGCCCATCTTTCTGGCGCTGGGCTGGGCTTTGTTTGCTGTGGGGTCAAGGAAAATCTCAAGTCTGCGTCTAAACCAGACATGCACTCCTTGTCTTAGTGTGATTTGAGGTGATAAAAACTGCCTTTTGGAAGTTAAAGGCTAGAGACAAGTAGGGAGCATTTATCAGCAAAATTCTTTGTAACACAAAACAATATTTAAACTCAGGCTCAATATTCAAATCTGAATGGCTCATCCCTTTCTAAGTGATGCCAGCACACAGGTAGGACCCATTTCCACATATTTCTGGGGAGAAGATAAAGCCCAGGAAAACGAAAAGATTCCAAGAAACTGTTAGCAAAGATATTTATTTATGTTTTCTTTATCTTACACGTTTAGGACCCTCTTTGGAGATAACTAAAGTGTCATTTCTTGTTCCTGGCCTCTTCTCAGTGTATAGGAACATGCAGGTGGGTCAGGGTGCCAGGTGTGCCCCATGAAATCCTCTGAGTAGCTGTAGCTTTACCTTGGGTATCTATACATATTCCACTGAGTATGGAGCTTCAGATGAGCTAGAAGTACCAAATTCATACCCTAGATGTCAGTAAAAGAAAAAAACATTAAAAATCATTGTATAAAAGTCTGTGAATCAAGCAATAGGTTAGCCAATTATTCATAAGATAATTCCCTATATGGATTGACAGTTGGAGTCCCAAGTTTCAGCTCAATCAAATTTACACAGCCCAAGTTATAACCTCTTCAAGGTGGGGATTGTAACAGGAGCAGTGACAGACCATAACTACTGTGCCTCTTTAGTAACAAAAGCTCAACTACCTCACTCCTGCCGTGGCTGCTGGTGCTGCAATAATTAAGACTGTATGGATTTGCATTATAGGTCAGGTTCTGGGAGGTTTTAAATGCACATAGTTTAAATCACGTTGGCTTGAAATGTAGCATAGAAATGCTCAGGGGCAGGTTACGTGTTTACTTATAAAAAGATTTATAAATATTAAACCTACAATATGGCAAATAACTAAGTAAGTAGTGCAACCTAAACCCAGTTTGGCTGAAATCAAACATTTGATTAAAAATTAGATTTTTAGTAATGGCTTCCTCTGCCTGCCCACACACAAGCAAAACTGTTTGTGTGCTTCAAGGGAGGGTTTTTGCCATTTCAAAGTCTGTTCCCTGAGCACTTTGTGCCATTTATTTTATAGTCATCCCCAGAAAGCCCAGTCAAGGTTCAGGGTTCCATCGTGCTAGGTGCTGTGCAAGCAGAGGCAGGCTGAAATCCCAGACCTTGCTGAAACCCATGGAAAAAAGTCTCCCCAAGTTCAGGGTTTTATTCCAGGTCCTGCCTAGGGCGAGCCGATAACGAAATCTTTCTGTCACCTGGCGCTCAGATGTCTGTGATCCTGCACGGACTCGCTGCTGTGTGTGCTGTGCTTGCTAGTAAGAGCTTGCAAAATCCGAGTTTATTTTGAGCCTTTATTAAAAAGGGGGAGGAAAAAAAAAAAGAGAGAAAAGGCAAAGCAACGCGCCCAAGTTTCTCCTGCGGGAATACTAATGCACGTACTATTTCTAGAACGTGCAAGTCCTCTGCTCATTCACGGGAGTCAGCCTGGTGTGATAAGAGTTCCACCCACGTTGCCTCCGCCTGATTGAGACTATCAAGACGGTGTCGGAAAGCACCCCGTGCGATCTGCCGTTACATAACGCAGCCCAGCTCCGGGGAACTGGCAGAGTTTTGGAATTTGTGTTTGGTCCTAATGTTCTGTAATGTTGGCAAGTGAGATTCCTGCTCTGAGTGAGTGACAGTTGGAGCTTCGAAGCAGGAACATTTGCCCACCAAAGTTGCTGAACTCACCCACTGCCAAGTCTGTCACTGAACTGGCAGATAGGCAGGGACAGCAGTATGTGGCATGAACTGTGTCACGCTCCTTTGCACCTTCAGGTCCCAGTCCTGTGTGCCTGCCTGTGAGATGGAGGAAGGCCACTCTTCTCAATGTTAGACAGTTTTACATCCCTTTCTACAGCAACTTCTAAGTATCTCACGTGCTTGAATGTAGGGAGGACTATGCTGTTTCTCAGGCAGAGAGCTGAGGTATGAGGAAAGGGACAGATACATTTTGGTATATTTAAATCATAGACTAGTTTTTACAGCATGAATGTTCTCACCTGGGCACTCTGTCCTGCTGCTGCAGGTTACTGCCATTGTTGTGGGACAGGGATGGGTTCCCACCTCTGCTCTCAGCTGCTCCAGCGCACGAGCTGGTGTCTCAGGGTTCTGGTTCACATAGGACAGGTTGAGGTGGGATGGGCACTCAGGCAATGAGACAGACGCTTCTCTAAGGTTAGCTTCCCCTTGGAGGAAGCCTGAAACCCACCATGGCTCTGATTTCAGCGTGTACCTCAGTTTGCTGAGGTGTAGGGCCACATTTCCTCCAGCTGACTTTGCTCTGGGGCTAGGAGTCCGTAGCCAAAGAGCAGCTGATAACATGGCCAGGGTGACAGCAGCTCCAAATGCTGCAGCAGGACTGCGAGGCATCCCCTGCAGCTTGGCCAAGGAACGGTTGCGGAGGAGCAGGAGGTGACACAAGTTTGTGTCAATCCACAGAATATGATCACTGGGTCATCTTCTGTGCTGGCCTGGGTTTGTTTTCACCTGCCCTTCCAATCTGCCCAGAGTTTTGGGGTGTTAGCAGTCAGCATTAGGGCATTTCTCACTGTGTTTACCTGCCACTTGCATTGGGTTTGTTGGCACAACCCAGCAAGGGACGCCAGTGTGCAAGAGGTACAGACAGGGTTAGAGATGCTCGGTGTGTCGCAGAGGTGCTGTGAGGGTGGAAGCAGAGATGCAGGAGGTGCAGCGGGGCAGTGATGGGGTGCAGCGCCCTCGCTCCACAGCTCTCCTGGGGTGCTCCCAGCCCCAGTTGTGCCCCTGGCCCTGCCTTTGCCGCCGGTGCCAGCTCAGAGGCAGCTCACCCCCCTGAGGCTGGACGCGCTGGGGACCGTCCCCGTGGGGCTGACCCTGCTGCCACCATCAGCCTCTCCGGCAGCGCCGGGGGCCATCCGACCCCTCCTTTCCGCGGGTGTCCGAGCCCAGGACACTGACGGGGGGACCCGGCGGGGGGTACCGTGTCTCGGGGGGCTCAGCCCGGTCCTGCGGCCGGGGGCGGCCCCGCATCCCTCCCCATAGCGAAGGCAGCGCCCGGCGCTGGGCTGAAGCTGTAGCAAACTCCCTCGCAAGAGCTGTTTGTTGACCACATTCACGTTCAGAGCCCTGAAGCTAAAAGCACTTTACACCATAAAATAAAAGCACTGTCTTTTTTTCTAAAAGGTTACGTCTGGAGGCCACGCTGCTCATACTTCATACAGAAAACTACTGAAAGGGCTATGAAATCCTCTATGATTTACACTCCCTCTCAGTGCATTAGGATATAGATCTACTCGACTCTAAAAATACTGTGGAGTTTCTAACCGACGTGAATATATGTGCATTATTTCAGAAAGTCTGTTAGAAAACTTGTCAACACATTATAAAGCATAAACCAGGACTTGGCCATTAAATACAGAGATCAGAGACAGAATGTATACGGCAGGAAGTACCGAGAAAAGTCCCTCCATTCAAAAAAAGTCTATTAGCTAAAAGTTTACACACAATATACACCAAAAGGTTTAGAGCGAGACCGTGGACCGCAATTACAAGGCATAAATGGAATCAGTAGGGGCTTTACAGTCCCCAGCGCAGTTAGCTGGGCTGCCAGAAAATAATTTTAATATTGTCATAATTTATTACCCACCGAAAGCCACATCAAGGATTGTAAATACAGTCACTTTGTGTCCACGACTGCTCGTTAAACAGCCTCGTTCCCTTCCCCTAAAAATACAATGAAATAAAAACCCACCTGCATTATTAATCTGCGGTCATGCCGTGTTAAAAATGTCTTCTCACTCCTTTTCTTTCTTGAGGTTTGTTATCTCCCTCCAATCACATGACAATGCGAAGCGCTGGTGGGGGGGGTACAGGAACGAGGGGGAGCCCAGCACTATTGCGATCAAATGCTAATATTAATAATTATCCAGCCAGGATGAAATATTATTTTTAAGGCAGCGAGTTTCCATTTAATTCGAGGCATTTTTACGGTGCATTAAGGGCATGCTGATGGTAAGAACATCCTCGCTGCCATTCATGAAAGCATCTGTAAAATTAGCTCCTGACTGTAGGTTTTGAGATGCGGTCTGGGAAGTCACCTCTGGAATCTCAAACACGGCACGATAATGAAACAGATTGAGTTGTCACCAAGTGCTTAATTTGCTATGATTTTTAAAAAAGAGAATCAATGAAACGATGCCTGTGATTGGGAATAAGCACAGGTAGGTGTTCTGATGCGGGTTGGCTTTAGAGAGCGTAATGAATTGTAATTCAGAGGAGTGTTAACTGCGAACCGCAGAACCTTTCAGAGGTAATAAAGTCATTACTTTTTACATTGCAGCCACCTTCAAAAGCTTTATACGTGCCATTAGATATAAATCAAGCCCCATATATATATCTGCATCTCCGGCACAGACACACACGCCCGCGTTTCGCGCAGGGACATGTGCACGCCTGGCACAGCCAGCCCTGCGAGCGGCGTGAGCCCGGGAGCCGCCGCTGTTGTCACCTGCGGCTGGGTCCCCCCG
>VZRS01013276.1:117923-128389 GCA_013398055.1 Ifrita kowaldi | reverse complement strand
ATTTATTCATCCATTTATTTATTCACTTGTTTATTAGTTTATTAATGCCCTACAGGAGCCTCCCTACTCCTCCAGCTCCTTAAAAACCTCCGAGAGAGGAGGGGGCAGCGCTGCCCGGCAGCACTGGGGGAAACGCCTTTTCCTCAAAGTATAACGGCGATGAAAATTGAACCCCCAAATCGCGCTAAATGCGGGTTTCGCCCTGATTTCTGTTAAGGGACAGCTGGGATGAGCCCCACCGTGCCCGAGGGTTCCTGCCACTTTGTACCCACATTTGGGGGTTCCCCGGTGGGTGCTGGCCGGGCAGGGGGTGGGTCACGGCCCGGGGTCCCTGTGCCCACCAGGTCACAGCGGTAAGGGGATGGTCCTCCCCGAGCTGCCCCTGCACGGCTGGGAATGGGCAGAGAGGGGAGGGTGGCCCTATCCCTGTCATTCCCTGAGCACAGAGAGGATGTGGCACCACTGGAGCCCCTCCGGAGCCCGGAGCTGCCGTGGCTGTGCCTGGGACGTGTTGAGGTCTCGGTCACACCCTGGGGAGGTGCTGGAGCTGCTCCTGGCCGTGTCCAGGCCTGTGGAGCAATGGCCAAAGAGGTCTCCGCTGCCCTGACCCCTCCGGAGCTGATTTGTCACTAAGAACCTGCTCCATGGCGCAAAGCTCGTCCTTCAGAGCTGCTGCTAAATGGTTCCTACCGGAGAAAAGGGGGTCTGCAATTCTTTACGTGTGTAGCCAATCCATCCCCAGTCACATTCTGCTGTAATTAAACACATTTTATATCTCAGGTGTGATTAATATTCTGGGACATCCAAAAGACAGTGTTTAACTGCCTCGGGTTTGTTAATGGCGCTGTGTATGAGGTGGTTTGTAAGCATGGGGTGCAGAGCTGCTCAGGGACTGCCCCGGAGCTTTCCTCAGTGCTGGAATGCACCCCGGGCTACAGCCCCCGTTTGTCTGGAGGGGAATTGATCCCAGATTTAACTCACAAATCGATCATAACAGCTGAGATTACACTGCCAATCCTTCTGTAGTGGATTGCTATCAATTAGCACCTAAAATGTTTATGTAATGTGCTGTTAACGTCTGGCTTCTACACTTTGTGTGACTCCAGGCAAAATTTGGGTGGGAAACCAAATCAGCCTCAGGCTGGGCCAGGGGAGGGTGAGGGTGGACACCACCAGGAATTTCCCCATGGAAAGGGTGCTCAGGCCTTGGAACTGCCCAGGGAGGTTTGGAGTGCCCATCCCTGGAGGTGTCCAGGGAATTCCTGGAGGTGGCACTCAGAGCTCTGGGCTGGGGGCAAGGTGGGCATCGGGCACAGCTGGAACTCCGTGGGCTGGGAGGGCTTTTCCAGCCTCGGCGATCCCGGGATTCTGTGATTTTTTTGAGGGGTGTTTAATTATAGTCACATTGTTGGCACTACCACTGTTCCTGCTCTCTGCCTGGTCAGCTGTACCAAGGTTTCAGGTTGTCAATGTTTCAGGCATAAAATCTGTACTTAAAAAGGCAAAATTAAGGGGTTTGAATCTTTCTTTTTTTTGTTCCATTCATTTTTTTTCTCATTTACCCATTGGTAGCACAGGTGGGGGAGTTTTAAAGGCTTTGCCTGACATTATTTTTTATGGAGGCCTAATGAGCACAAGAAGATGATATTTTGTGAAAGTCAGGTCTCTAAATATCTCCAAGAGAAGTTTCTTTTCCACACTCCTCGCCTGTAAGTTGTGGTGGTGAGTTCCTGGCGCAGGGCGGATGATTCATGGCTGGGGGCTGCGTGCACACCTCAGGATAACGTTGCTTGGGTGGTTTTTATGGATATGTTGAGATGATTATGATCACCCCGCAACACATTTGATAAATGAACGTAATTACAAATACAATAGCAATTGATGTGATCACGGTGTTTACCAAGTGCGCCTCATTTTGTGTATTGATTGGGGCTTTCAGAGGGATGTGGGAGCGTTCCCTGGGACCTGGAACAGGAGAAGCTGCGGCTGCAGGGGCAGATCCCCGACCCCTTCCCAGTGGAGACACCGTGGTCACACTGAGCTCAACAGCTTTGTGTGGAGTGAAAGGGCCTGCTCTGGTACCCTGACCATGAAACCAAATTTTTAGAGATTTTTGGCCATGCTTAGCTTGCCTTTTTCCTCCTCAAAGGCAAATAACCAACCAGGCAGAGTCTGCCTTGCTGAAAACAGCAGCCTTGCACCTCAGCTTAAGGCTGAGAAAGGGAATTAAAAAAAAAAATTACATCAACCATCCCTTTTAAAATAAAAATTAAAAACTAAACCACAAAGCATTGAACCCCCAGGTTTGTGGTGTGTTTTAGCTGATGGTTATTAATTATTGCATGCAGCAGTGTGGTTTGGTAAGCCCATTTTTTGAAACCCAAGGTAGTTATCAGAATTTAGGATGCCTGCAATTATGGGATGCACTCAGGCAGACACCAGTGAGGGCTGGGGAGCATTTTTCTGTTGGGATACGAGCTCCTCGTATCAAGTGCCACATGAAAAGCAAAGCTGTGGAGAAGAGATCAAAGGCAGAGCTGCTCCAAAGGAAGGGGATGATTCTGCAGCGGCTACAAAGGAAATATTGAACCAGATCAGAGCTCGGCTGGGAAGTGGCACCTGGTGAGACTCACCCAGAGCAAGCCAGAGGAGAGCTGGGGCCATCCCAAGGGAAGGGAACAGACTGGGTTTAGGAGTATTTCAGTAACTGGGAAGTCTGTCCTTCAAGCTCTGTGCATCCTTCTGGAATGAGGAAGGGTTCTTCCTCATAAAATACTAAGTTTTAGGACTTCAAAAAAGCTGTTGTGCTTCTATATATTCAATGATAAGCAGTTTGTGATGTATTTAGTCCCCTTTCCAGTGTTCACGTAGCTGCTGGTGAATTTTAACTTCCAGTTTTTGCAGTTATTTGATGACTTCTGTCCTTCACTCTGCCTTCTTTAGTGTCCAGCGACCTCGAGACCACCAACCCCAGCTTTGCACCACAGGGACGTGTTTTTGGGGTGTCTTGTTCTCTTTGATTTTGCTGCTGCTCCTCCCTGACACCCTTCATTCTCCAAAACACCCTTGGCTCTCACACATCTCTGTAAATTGGGGCTGGACCCAGCAGCATCAGCAGGGAGGAACTGATGAGCAGGGAAAACCAGGAGACCTCCAGCATCTGCAGGTGCAGCACATCCCACCCTGCGCTGCCTGCCAGGCTCTTGGGCTTTCACATCTTGGAAGGCAAGAACTGCTTCCAAACCCACGGGAGCACCAGTCTGTGCTGCAGCCAGGTTAAATGGGGACAGTGGGAATGGGTCCTCTCCTGCAGGCAGGTCCTTCCACCTGGAATGAGCTGATAAAGGACTGGTTGGTGCCTGTCTGTGTTGGTTACTGGGACCAGCCCCTCGGCATGGCTGTCTGACACACGGGGATGGCATCTGAGGGTGTTGGTGTTTCCTGCTGCAATGCATGGCAGGTACTGCTTGTGTTTGCACAGGAAGCCAATGGTGCAACGTGGCTTTGCTTGGGATTAATCTGGACGTCCTCCAGTGGTGGAATTCCAAAGCAGGTCAGGTGTTCTGGGTTTGTCCTTGCTGTTGAGTACTTTGGTTGTATTGCTCTGAAATTAGGAAGAAATTTTTTACTTCAGGAAGGAATTTTCCCTGTGAAGGTGGGCAGGCCCTGGCACAGGGTGCCCAGAGCAGCTGTGGCTGCCCCTGGATCCCTGGCAGTGTCCAGGGCCAGGTTGGATGGGGCTTGGAGCCGCCTGGGATAGTGGGAGGTGTCCCTGCCCATGGCACTGAAGTTTTCTTCTGTGTGTTTTGGGGCAGCAGCAGCTGCACTGCCACGTTCTGCAGGTGCTGTTGGCACAGGAAGCCTTCAATCCTGCTCCTCTCCAACTTCCCATCCCAAAGAAGGCACTTGGAAGAGCACTTCAAGATCTCAGATGAGAATCAAATCAGAAAAGGTTCTTCTTGTGAATGGTTGATCAGCCTTAGCTCGCCTTGGCTGCAATGTGATTTAAGAGTACTTAGCACCTTGCATTAATTGGCTCTAAATGGGCAAAAGGCATTAAAATGAAATTCTTTTAATTAAGTGACAATAAGCATTCCGTGCTCCGACACTCAGCTGTAAATTGTTTTGGAAGCCCTTGCCTGGGAAGCCGCTGGTGCTCTGCCCGTGGATGGGGCTCCTGGTGGCAGGGCTGGAGCTGCTGCCCTGGGAGAGGCTGCCGGGCGCAGCTCAGGTGCACCTTACTCACCCCGAGGCAGAAGAACTGCATGAGGAGGTTCTTTGCTTGTTTTTCCCTTCCCCTGTTTGCAGAATCCTTGGCTTCGGCTGCTTCGTGAGCTGGGCAAACCGGGAGGTGTCTGCTCCAAACGCGGCTTTTCTTGATATTCCTCCGGATTTCCTGATTGTCCCGGGTATTTTTTTTTTTTTAATTTTATTTTTCCATTTAGAGAGGGAATAACGTTTGGAAAACTCCAGCAGGCGGTGAAGGAGACACGTTTTAGCGAGCGTGGGGGGTTTGGGGTGTCTGGTGCCGGGGCTGTGGCTGCCAGCAGCATTTGGGGATGCCAGGGACAGGTTCGGGGCAGCCCCGTTGGGGAGCCGCGGTGGGAAGGGTCCCCCCTCCAGGGTGTGAGCCGAGCTCGCTGCCGGGCTGGGGTGTGCTCGCCCTTCCCAAACACAGCGAGGCACAGAGCTCCTGCCCCTGTACCTGCTGTACCCCCGTGTTCCTCTGTCTACCCGGGATTTATCCCTCCGGTAAAGCAGCGCTGGGGCAGAAGGAGAAACCTGACACCTCGCAAGCTCGGCTTTGCCTTCTCATCCCATTTGGATGCAATCAGCTCCTCGGAACCCGCTCCCCTCCGTGAATGTAAATCTCATTAAAGCCCTCTTGGTTCCCTGCCCACTTCTCCACCATGAATCCGATCGCTGTCATTATTTCTGCCTGTGTCACTTTTATTTTCTCTTACCTTTTCCCCCTCGGTTTTATGTAAATAATGTTTGGATAATGGAGTGAAATGGTTTCCATGGTGCTGAACAAATACAGGTCACGGTGTGTGGGACTCCTCTGCACCTGAACATAAAGGTGAACACGTATATAATTTTTAATTATTCGCTTTCTTACAACTAAGAAATAAGTTTTGTGTCTCTTTTAGCATCATTTTGCTGACGAGAAAAATTAGTTCATTACAAATTCTGCCAAAAATAGTTCTGCCTTTCAAATGGTAATTTTTTCACTGTATTCATCCATTTTTTTTTCTTTTAAATGACACTATCATGCATTACACCATCTGATTAAAAAAATCTGCTGGAATAATATTTACACTGAACATCTGTCATTGGCAGCTGTAAATATGTTCTGTATTTATCTACAAGAACTCAAGCTCGGAGCCGCTTGCAGGCAGCAGAACTTTGACGGGAGGGAAGGAGGCTCTGGCCGCCGGCTCCCCCGGCTCTGCCTCACACAGGGCTGGCCTGGAACAGGTTAAACAGATGGAGCATTAATTTGGAAACCAAGCTGGAGTTACAAGGGCTGGTTTTAAAGTGCTCCCCGGCCGTTGGTGTCACGGAGGGAAGCTGCAAACGCAATTTTGCAGGAGGATGAGGGTTTGGTGCTGGGTTTAGGGAGGTCCTGTGAGCACGGCTGGGAACCCCAGGGCTGGATGGGACCCGTGCCAGAGCCAGGGGCACTGCGGGATGGGATTGTGTTGCTGCTGCCCCTGAGAGCCCGAGCCCCGCTCCTGTGCTGCCCCTGCCGGTTCCTGGGCTCCTGTTCTCCGTGCTGGAGCTGGGAAGAGCCTGGATGAAGTCAGCAGGGCCGGTCTGGAGAGGAGAGGAGCACGTTACTGCCCTCCCATCCCAGCCTGTGTGCACTCTGTCTCACTTTCAGACGGCTTTCTCACGCTCTGCAAACAAGGAAAGAGGATTTCACTCATCCTCAAAGAAAGAGGATGATAAAACAGAGTTTATGAGCTTTATCTCATTGTCGGAGTTGCCATCTAAATAGAATTTACATTGTCTAACCCCACTTAGGTCCTGTCTTTCCCTGTAACCTCCGCAGAGGAGCTGAGCTGGTGGGTTTGGAGCTGCTCCCTCACAACCCAGGGCACTGCAGGTGTGACCCCCAGAGTGCCAGGGGTGCAGGGACCTGCTCTGAGCTCCTGGTGTGACAGGGCAACTCAGCACCACAGGTGTGGCACTAAATCCCAGAGGCAATGTTAAAGAACTTGTCTTTTAAGATTTAGTTAAAACTAAGATTAACATTTTTAGCGTCAGTTTAACAAGTAGCAGTGGTTTTGCTGTTCACAAACCTTGCCCTTCTTCGGAAAACTTGGGCTGTGTGTCTTGGAGTGAAGGAGGGAGTGATCTGAAATGATGAAATCCTCACCCAGTGAGCACCTCACCGAGCAGCCGAAAGCACATTCTCAGCTCTGCACTGTGTGAACACTTGCAGACACGAAGCCGTGCCTCACTCTGGAACTCAGCCTGGGATGGATTGTAAGGGAGAAAAAAAATCCAGACATGAAGTTCTTTAATTGAAAATTCCCTGCCACAGTTTGAAAGCATTTACATCTGGGCTAAGTTCCCTCAGCTGGGGACACGAGGCTGAGTTGTAGGGTAGCTACAAGGACTAGAGACAGCAGCATGTGGCTTAAGTGACTAATCAGACAGAAAAATAAATGCTGGAGCCAACAGACTCGAGAGCAGTCCGTGGGCAATCTGTGGTTATCCCTGATATTGTAAATGAGCTGCTGAATAGATCAGAGTAACTTATAAATGAAAGTACCAAATTAGCAGCAACAGAAGTTTGTGTAGGGGTGACTCACACACAGCAAAGGGACACAGTGTTTATCAAAAAACTTCCACTGCAAATAATTCATCTCTTACTCTGAGCCTCGTCTCGAGTTGCTCCTGGTGGTGAGGGAGGGATTACTCTGATATAAAATGTGCTGTCCCCAGGTGATGGCATTGAATAATCTCCTGCCCAGCTGCACAGGGGTGACCTGGCCAGTGCCATCCCCCTCCCCCTGTCTGGAGGTGACAACAGCACCAGTGGCTCCTGTAAGAGCCTTACCTGCAAGAGCCACGCGCTGCCGTGCTGAACCTGGGGTTAAAGGAGTGGCCTCAGGAGTTGGACAACTCTGCTCTTTTCCAGCTTTAACAGTGCTCGCTTGGTGCTCTGGAGCACTGGGGGGTTGGGTGAAACAACAACAATGAGTTCTGCACGTGCAGCTGGGAAATGCGATGTGCTGAGAATTCCTGAGGGTGGGACAGGCTTCCTTCATCCTCATCCCCCCATCAGGGGGCCCGAGCCAGGAAGAAAGCGTTCCTTAGAGGGGATGTAAAATGCAGTGTTGCCCCCAAGTCACCTTTAATTTAGATCCTACAGATTCTGTTTCTAATTTAGATCCCACAGATTCTGTTTCTAGAGCTGGTTCTTAATAACAGAGCAAACCGTGGCAATGAGGAGTTCTCTGGCTGCACCACTGAGGGCATCTCTTGAAAATGTCCTGCCTGTGTGCATGGTCTGCCATGTCCCCTTGGGATTTTTAGAGGGACAAGGTACTGTATTTTGGTTTAATGCTATGTTTAGACAATGCTTTAGTTCTCCAGTTTCAGAAAACACAAACAAACATGGAATGTATGTGGGCTGGTAAGTCAGACCTACCCTCCTCATCTTTATTATTTAAAGGAACAATTGTGTCTATTCTTAGAGAATCCCAGGATCCCTGAGGCTGGAAAAGCCCTCCCAGCCCATGGAGTCCCAGCTGTGCCCCATCCCCACCTTGTCCCCAGCCCAGAGCTCTGAGTGCCACCTCCAGGAATTCCTTGGACACCTCCAGGGATGGGCACTCCAAACCTCCCTGGGCAGTTCCAAGGCCTGAGCACCCTTTCCATGGGGAAATTCCTGCTAAGGTAAATCTTCTTCCCTCATGGCGTGCCAGCACTGTTTTTCAGAAGCTCCATTTGAATTCTGAGATGAAGGCAGCTGTCCCTTCCCTGCTATGTCACGTTACGGGTCAGGGAGACCAGGCTGATAACAACAGTCTTTAAGAGATATTCATAAACATAATTTTCCCTGAAGTTTTGACATGGAAAAGTTTGTGAGGAGAATTATGGCCCTTATTATCAGCAATATGTTAAGGGCTAAATTTAGTTACTGATGTGGCAGGAAACTATGGCAGTAGTTTTGGTTGAGGCTGAGGCTGAGGCAAAGCAGCCCACCCTCCTCAGGAATTAATGGAGGCTTTCATTCCTCCTGGCAGAGCCACTTTATCATTCATATGACTAAACAGACAATCAATTTAACAGCAACGTATGGGAATGGAGGGAATGAACAAATAAGCTATGAATGATGAGAATAGAAAAATCAAGCCCCCCTCCCTTATTCCCTTTTAATGGCTAATACCAACAGGGACAAGACCAGTAAAAAGAGGTTAATGAATTGCAAAGATCCTTTAGAAAGTGATTGACTGGTATTGAAGCTCAGTCAAATCAGTCATAAATATTTACTTTTATTAGCAACAGTGGGTTGCCTGTTATTTTCAATTGATTTTTAAAGCTGTCAGAAATCTACCACTGTGACTATTATCAAGTGTTTTATTTCATCGATATTTTCGAGCTGCAAAGAGCTGGACGAGCTCCTGTCCTGAGCCCCTTTCCTGAGCTGTTCGGGGAGTGTTGTTCCCCAAGGATTATCCGAGGGAAGTTAAGATAAGCTTCACCCCCCGGGAATCCCCCTGTCCTTCCCGGTGACATTTAAACCCCGGGATGTGGCCCCGTGTCCCCTGGGAGTTCCCGTGCCACCCTCAGCCAGGTGCCCAAGGCTGGAGCTGCGCTGGGGATTTGGGAAGGAGCCTGGTGGTTCCTGCCAGCCCTTCCCTGCCCGGGCTGGGGGAGCGCCAGGCACCCACCCGGGATGTCCCTGGGGGGATTGAGCCTTCCCAGAGGTGCTGCCCGGCCAGGCTGCCGAAGGAAAACCTTTCCGAGGTGCTGTTTGCTGCGTTCCAGCCCAATCACACCGTTCAAAGGGAAATAACAAAAGGAATTTCCCAGCGATAACAACAAAGAGTTAACATTTCCCAGGGCAGACAAGTTTCCAATTCAATTAGTTTTAATGAACCTTCTGCTCACTGGTTACTGAACTAGAAAGAACAGCAATAAATGCCCAGAGGAAAGAGAGAGAGGATATTAAAGGAGGGTTAGTGTATAGTATATAAATTTCCAAGTTGACTAAAAGAGTAGCCTTGATATAGTTTTAGGAACCAAACCCGCAATACCGTCCCTGCTTTCCCTTCCCAGCTGTCACCCACGCTGGATAAACCTTCCCCTGTCCTGATGCTGCCAAACTATTGACCCTCTATTGCCTCTGGAAACGCTGGGAAAAATGACAAATTGTTTTTTCGGTTTTTTTTAATCAGCTTTTTTTTTTCTAAGGAAAAAAAATATTTGCAGTATCAGTATTTCATAAGCCAAGTGCAGAGAAAAAGGAGTTAATAAGGAAATGAAAAAGCAAATATAAATTCTGTAGTGAGAACTCTATATTTAATGTATTTTAATATGAAACACACAGTAATTTTTTAGAAAAGAAAGGTTCGAGGCTACTGTTCAGCCTATTATTAACAGCATTTCCATGCATGTTTGCTTTAAGTTTAAATATTAATTTTATATGAATTTTGGGCACTGAAATTCTGCTCTGTGGAATTTTCCTCGGGTGCTTCCAGAGCCCAGCAGAATGTGTCAGGTCCTGGTTAACACACAGCCACCCCGTTGCATGTGTTTGCACACCCCTGCTGGCTCAATATTTGACAGAAATAATAGATTTTAGTAAGTGCTGCATATTGCATTGTTGTTTCAAAGAGCATTTTCTGTTATGTGAGGCTTTTCCCCACCTCCACTCGCTGAATTTCCTTGGAATTAGCGACCTGTACTTAAAATAGTTCACAGCCTGCTTCCTTCTACCAGCAGTGGTAAACACTGGGAAAAATTCTGGCATCTAAGCACGTAGTTTATCATTCATTTGTAATCTAATCTGAGTTTAGAACAAAAATCCGAGTTTTCCTTGTTATGCTGGGGGAAGTTAAAGGCAGAATTCCGCTTGCTGTGTTCTAACTCTGGCATCTCCTCACGGAGCCCCAGTGCTGGCCAAGCAGCAGATTTCCAGCGCTGCCCAGTCCCGCTCAGCTGGGCTCCTCAGCAAAGCCAGGCTCGTGTCCCTCACACCCCGGCAGCCTCCCGCGGTCCCCGGGCAGCACAGCCACACCTTGGGGACGGAAATGGTCCTACAGTCACCTTTAAACACTGAAAATACACATCCTAAAGACAGGCTTTTCCATTGTCAAAGTCGGAAATAATAGATCCCACCTCCTTTCCTTACTGCTTAGTTGGCAAGATCAGTACCAAGAGAACCAGGGCTTCTAGGCTGGGTTTCTATTTTCATTTAATTTTCTGTACAGTAGCTGGACCTTTTT
>VZRS01013276.1:53624-117908 GCA_013398055.1 Ifrita kowaldi | reverse complement strand
TTTTTTTTTTTTTTAATCCAGTAACTAACCACAAATAGAGAGGGTTTTTTTTCTCTAAGTACTAAAATAGACTGGCTATATTTCCCACATTGACCAGTTTTCTTTTCCCAGCAAAGCACAGCAGAGAACACCCTTCCCCACTGCAGGCAAACTGGATTTTTTTGCTGTACAAGGCGCCAAACTCTTCTTTTGATTTTTTTTTTTCTCTCCAGTGTTTATAACATGATAGAAAATGATTACAGTAATTTTACAGGCTGCTTGCAAAGGAACAAATTGACCAGCTGAGGCAAAGTTCTCCAGGAATACAAATAGTTGTGTTTGTGGAAACTGTTTTGGGGCAGGGATGGGTGCTGAGGGTTAGGGATGGGTGCTGAGGGGCAGGGACGGCTGCTGAAGATTAGGGATGGATGCTGAGGGGCAGAACTGGGTGCTGAGGGTTAGGGATGGGTGCTGAGGGGCAGAACTGGGTGCTGAGGGTTAGGGATGGGTGCTGAGGGTTAGGATGGGTTAAGGATGNAGGATGGGTTAGGGATGGGTGCTGAGGGGCAGAACTGGGTGCTGAGGGTTAGGGATGGGTGCTGAGGGGCAGGACTGGGTACTGAGGGTTAGGATTGGGTGCTGAGGGGCAGAACTGGGTGCTGAGAGTTAGGGATGGGTGCTGAGGGGCAGGACTGGGTGCTGAGGGTTAGGGATGGGTGCTGAGGGGCAGAACTGGGTGCTGAGGGTTAGGATGGGTTAGGGATGGGTGCTGAGGGGCAGAACTGGGTGCTGAGGGTTAGGGATGGGTGCTGAGGGGCAGGACTGGGTACTGAGGGTTAGGATTGGGTGCTGAGGGGCAGAACTGGGTGCTGAGAGTTAGGGATGGGTGCTGAGGGGCAGGACTGGGTGCTGAGGGTTAGGGATGGGTGCTGAGGGGCAGGACTGGGTACTGAGGGGTGGAGCAGCTCCAGTCCTGCATGGCTGGACAGAGCCAACCCCTCCACTGGGATCCAACCCCCATCCTGGTGCAGGGGAACTGGGCAGAACTCCAGCATGGAAACTGGGCATGAGGAGATGCCTGAAATCAGCCAGTGGGTCTCTAATTGCTGCCCCATAGATTTTCTCCTCATTCACTGAATTCTGTCCCTGTTGGCACGGGGGATATTTGTTCCTCACAAGGACAGGCTCGGGGTGAGCCCCACACCCGTTTTTAGGAGCAGGGCCCCCTCCACCCGGGCGGACACTGAGCCTGGAGCAGGCTGGCAGCCTCCTCCTCCCCAGCTCACTGAATCCCAGCAAATGGCGCTGCAGGATTCTGGGAAGGCGAACCAGAACAATGGGGGAGATAAAATAACCCTGCCTTCCAGTTTCTGAAATAGCAACTCGGAGTCTAGAACTTGCCTCTAAGATATTACAAGAACTTTGCCAAGTAGCACATGAGAAAATAGAGCCCACAGCCATATAGTAAGCAAAAAAATTCTGTTTGAGTATTGACATGACAGTTTTTGAAAGTTCAAGCAGAAAACCAATTATAATGAGCACTGAAAAGCCCGAAGCCCTGCTGTTCAATAAATAAAAAAGTACAACAAACTATTTTCCAAAAAGGTTCTAGAGAGTTTCTTCTTGTCCCACTACTTACAATATGATTACATAAATAGTCTCTATTTGCTGTTGAATTGCCAGGCAGCTGTATTAAAGTACAAATCAAATCAAGTCAGGATTAGAAAGTAAAAGAGCATGGTTTAAAGTAATCTATCCCCCAGGAACTGTGCTCAGATTCATCAAACAGAGCTTAAAGTACAGTATATCTTATACCCTTGTGTTTCCATGCTGCACTGCTGCACAACCAGTTATTATTTTTGATATCCAGAGAATGTTGCTCGTAGCTTTAGGAGGCTCACTTGCTTATTTAAAGTACCAGAAACCTTCTCTGTCACTTATTATTATTTCTCTTGGTTAAGATTCATGAGGAGGCCGTGAGTGTGGAAGGCATGGAGCTGCTTTATTGATCGCATCGTATTTGCCTCCCCTGAATTACTCGAAATCTGCGCCGTGGATAAAGGAATGATGTGCTTTCCCCCCGCTCCTGCTGATCTGCAGGTGCAATATTTTTAAAAGCTTAAGCCCCGTGTGTGGTTCTGCCTCATCAGCAGAGTTTCCCTCCTGGGGTGTGGGGTCCTCGGCCCCGGAGCCAGGTCAGTGATCTTTAGGTGAGCAAAGCTCTGATCCCTGGTTACCTGATCAGACCTATTTCTGCTGGTCTAGAAGCGTAATTGGCTCTCAAAAAAAGTTCAAATCACACAGCGAGCATGACCTGATAAAGCTTTTCTGTATTCCTATTTTGAGGCCACAGGAGTGCGAGATCCCCTTCGTGCAGACCCTGTGCATGGAAGAGGCTCCCAGTGTGGCAGAGGAAGGGCAGAGCCTTGGGCTGCTCTGGGTCATTGTCCCACGAGGCTGGGACCTGGGCAGAGCCGAGCCAGCCTCGCGTCTCTCCTGATGGCCAGAAGGCAACGAGCAGGAATGAGAATTCATAGGGGTGAACGTGAATGGAGAAACAGCCTGGCTGGGTGCTCAGCTGCTGCTTGGTAACAGACACTTCCACAATCCTTTCCTGAGGACACCGCGGGGTCTGGGTGCACCAGGGGTCTGCGGTGACAGCTCTTTGGGCTGAGAAGGTGGGTCCTGGGGCAGGGCTGGCTCTGGACTGGGCTGTGCCCGGGGTCCTCCTGAGCTTGTCCAGCGGCTCAGCACAGGCTGCTGGATGGAGCGAGAGGAGGAGCTGGGAGACTCCAGATGTGATTCCTGGCAGGGAATTCCTGCCCGAGCTGGCAGATCAGGAAGGCTCTTCCTGCCTGCCTCCCCCAGCACAGGGCAGGAGCAGTGCCCGTGTCCACTGCCAGGCCAGCCCGGGACTCCTGTTCTGCTGGGATGCTGTAAGGAAACTGCTCCACATGGAGCCAGGGGAGCTTGAGGCTGGATATTAGGAAGTGTTTCTTCATGGAAAGGGCTGTCAGGCATTGGGACAGGATGCCCAAGGAAGTGGTGGAGTCACCGTCCCTGGAAGTGCTCAAAAACCTGTGAATGTGGCACTCGGGGACAGGGCTTGGTGGTGAACACGGTGCTGGTGCTGGTTGATGGCTGGACTTGGTGATCTTAAAGGTCTTTTCCAGCCTTCACAATTCCATGGTTCTGTGGTTGTTGTCAGTCTGCTGGGCAAGATCATCTTCCATTCAGCACAGGGCAGTGCTGGGCCTGTAAGGGATGCCTCCACCTAAGAGATTCAAATGGAGCCACTGAAAATTAAATGTATTGGTCATTTTTGGCTGCTGTGCCCTGGGCTGGGGACGAGTGGGAAGGGGTGACAGCGAGCACTTGTTGCAGCACTTCCCACGGAGTTTTGTCCTGGGGATTGGCTCCCTTTTTTCTGTCATTTGTGGTTTTTTCTTTGGCTTCCTGGGGAGCAGCGAGAGAATGGGGCCCTTCTCCTCCCTGTGCCCTCCTCACAATCCCACAAACTGCATGTCTCTATCCCTGCTCCTGCAGAAGCTGGCCCTGGACAGCGCAGCCCTGCGTGGTTATATAAATGTTAGTGGGTTACAGATGAGCCCCTTCCTCCTTCCCCATTCCCTCTCCTCTGCTGAAATTGCTCTGAACAATTTTGGGGGAATCTTTTAATGAAGTATTGATTTTTATCAAGCACATCAAACTAAAGGTAAATGTACCACCGTGTCATGTTTAAGAAAAACAATACAAAAAACCCTGAGCCCCAGTATATTACAGATAAACTAAGATAAATGACTTAAGTGCTCAGTTTGTGGAGTAAATTGAAACCATACATCACAGGCTTTCATTATTTTATATTATAAATACTGTAAAGAGTAGGAAAGATGATTGAACAGTAATACAAAATTAGTACTAATTGTCATGACTCTCTTGATGAGGAAATGTGCTTTTAATACAAATAATGTGGCGTAATCATTATAACAAAAGTTAATTTTTTATCGCCCGTGATTGCAGGGTGATAATCAGAGGACTCTGACATCCATTAAATTGCCCTTCCCCGATCCCGCATGAAGAAATGAAGGGATCTGTGTTAATTTTCAGGCTCCCTTTGATTGGGTGAACCTGTCTCCGTGTTGTGTGACACTCCTGCCACAGGTCATTGCCTGGTGCAGTGTACCATGAAACAAACAAATAGAAAAAGGCACCTTCTGGCACTTTAAGTTTCGCTGCCATCTGACTGCAGCCCCGGTGGGTTGAAATGATGAAAAGCACAGCCTTGGAAAAATCTTCCTATGGTTAGATTGGGAAAAATGAGTATGATTATCACATGTGCTGGGAAGGGCAGGATAGACAGCTGAAGTCATCTCAAAACTCCAGAGAGAGGAGGAAGACAAGAGGTCACAATTATATTCTGGTATCACACTCCCTTTCACGGAGATCTGATCTATTCGGTTTGTTCTTGGAGGGTGCTTAGGGAAGTTCTAATTAAGGGAAGAAAGAATTTTGACACATGTGAAGCAGAGATCAATATTTAGCACCATAATCAGCAATTCCTGATGGTTTGACAATGTCACTATCCGCACTGTAACTATCCATTATTCCCGGCGAAGGGAGCCAGGCGGAGGCTAACAGGCTTACTGCAGGCTCTCATGAATCACGGCCAGCAGTGCCTCATTCACTTCTATTTGTCTTCCTTTTCATCTTCATTCATCCTTATAAAGCAGCCTGTGCTGCCACCAGCCTGGAAAGCCACCGTGGCTCTGCGCCGGGCCGGAGTTGGGAATGCGCCTGGCGCGGGAATGGGGGCGATTCCTGCTGGAATGGGGGCGATTCCTGCGGGATCAGGGGACCTTTGTGCCAGCTAAATCTGTGTCGTGCCTGTAACATTGGTGGTTGGTGCACAAGGAGCGTTTCCACAGCTGATGGTGCTGGGAATAGGCAGGAACGGGCAAGGAGCACCTCACACAGGAGCCCGAGCCCCTGGCTCTGGCTCCTCCAACAAGAAATGGACAGATCAGGAGAGTTATTTTTAGGGTATGATCCTGTACCTGCTTAAATTGATGGCATCCAGCTCTAATGGTGCAGCAGCAAAAGAAAAATGGAGCAGGAGAAGGAGCTGAATCTCCAGTTTTTCCTGCTTGTGCATGGAAGACCATCAATCATCCTGTTTACTGCCTGAACTCTGAGCGGAGCTGCTGGAGCATTAGAGAGAAGGATGACACACACACCAAGCCCCCATTTGTTTTTGTTTGCTCTCTCAGGATCATGGCTTTAATTGTTCGAGGGTGGAGATCTGAGAGGTGCTTGTGGAGTTCATCACTATACCCAATTTCCCCCCAAAATGGGGGGTGAATTCTGCACCTCCCCAGGCATCCGTAGCTGCTTCCCTTTAAAAATTGGATCCCTCCACTTTGGGAGCAGAACTGACTCAGGTGACTGCTGCTCATGGCTGAGCACACCACAAGCACTGATCCTTCAAAGCAAAATAATTTGGAAGAAATTCTGAGCTGAAAATGATCTGCACTGCCCAGGTTTCCTCACTGATTGTGGAGACATTAACTGATGCCCCACTCAGTTTATGAATCTTTCATAAACAATGACAAATTTGCACTGGAAAATGCTGTCACCCCCACTTTGGGTCTAGTGTTGATCAGAATCAAATGAAAACACGTTTTGTTGGGGTAGGAACGTGGGAGTGATGCTTTGGGTGTGATGTGATCTGGACAACGAGCTGTCCTTCCCATCTGATTTAGACTGGAAGGCAAATTGTTCAAATGGTAAAAATTAAACTGGGAAATTTGGGATGCCTTCACATGGTTCCTTGGGAACATCTCCAGGTGCAAGGCAATGTAAGGGGGATGTACAATTTTGCTGCTTTTTCTGAGAATTGGCTATTTCCTATGGAACATTCTGTTGTTAATCCCCATAAAAACGCAAAGTTTTAACTTCGCTCCTCGTTCTTTTTGAATAAGAAATCAGGATTTTACATTCAAATATCTGAATAGCAGTATTTGGATTTCCATGCTGAGTTTTTAACGATCTGGAGAGTGACTTTGATATTTGTCTGCTTGTTCTTACCACCCCGGCACCGTTTTGGCAGAGCTGATGACCCTGCATAGTTCAGGCTTAAAGAAATAAATACTTTGTGTAATGGGATAGGATAATTTGAGGCCACTTAACACAAAGTGCATTATTCCCTACGTTTCTCCTCCCAGTGCCTTTCCTACAGTGTGCTCTGTGTTGCTGTGGGTGGGATGACAGACCCAGTGTCCTGCTTTTCCAGTTCTGGCTCCCAGTGCTCCCTGCCCGCTGCCCAAGGGTGGGATCGGGGCTGGTGCTGGGCCCCTCCTGCCCACCCCGCCCTGCCCGGGCTCTGGCAGCATCCAGGGCTGCTGGCACCCCCCGGGTGGGGATCTGAGTGAGATGCTGACACAGCTCTCATCCTGACTATCCCGAGTAGCACTAATTAAGGGCTATCCAACTGTGCTTGCTGTTGAGCCGCTTGCTCCGGTGGGTGACAGGGAACAGCCTGGGATCTGTCTGCAGAATGACATAACAAAGAAGGGGGAAAAAAAAACCGGCCCTCAGAGAGGGTGGGCTGGGATAGAAAGCCCTGAACTAGGCTGGAATTGCATATTTTGTTGTTATAAATATGTAATCTCAGATTAAGCACCGCAGCGTGCTATGTTTTTGCTTTCATTATATATTTATTAGCGCTCCAGTGGTTGCTCTAAGTGATAATTATAGAGGAGCATAAATTAATAAGGAACTTGGGGAATGATCTTCCCTTTGTTAGAAAGGTTATCAATAAATCTGCTTTTTTTTTTTTTTTCTTTTTTTTTTCAAGAGCCTGATGGTCAGCATTGCTGGTCTGCAAGTTTTGGGCTGGGGGCCGGGGAGGGCGAAGGACCCGTCGGGTGCCAGGGGCTGCTCCATGTGAGGCTTGGAAAAACAGCCCCTGAGCAGCTTGGCTTGGAGACCAAATCAGCCCAAAGTTCACTTTTCTGTTTGGAGACTTTCCCCAGAATGATCCCCGAGCGAGGCCTGTGCAGGATCCCCTCCATGGTGCCCCGAAGGCAGCACTGCCAGGGGACCCCAGCCCACCAGGAAGGGCCCAAAGGGCTCCCATGTCCCTGCTGTCCTCCCCGAGCTGACCAGGGGAGCCCAGCCCACCAGGAAAGGCCCCAAAGGGCTCCCGTGTCCCTGCTGTCCCTGCTGTCCTCCCCGAGCTGACCAGGGGAGCCCAGCCCACCAGGAAGGGCCCCAAAGGGCTCCCGTGTCCCTGCTGTCCTCCCCGAGCTGACCAGGGGAGCCCAGCCCACCAGGAAGGGCCCCAAAGGGCTCCCGTGTCCCTGCTGTCCTCCCCGAGCTGACCAGGGGAGCCCAGCCCACCAGGAAGGGCCCCAAAGGGCTCCCGTGTCCCTGCTGTCCTCCCCGAGCTGACCAGGGGAGCCCAGCCCACCAGGAAAGGCCCCAAAGGGCTCCCGTGTCCCTGCTGTCCTCGCTGTCCTCCCCGAGCTGACCCCGGGGCAGTGGGCAGTGGCACTGACACCTCCCGTGGGCAGCTGCCCCCAGCACTGGCCGTGCCCCCCACGCCGCTGTCCTTTCCCAGCGCTCGCCGTCGCTGCAAACCAAAGAGCAAAGGTCTTTAACTCTTTAACCAAATTCCAATGTCTGCCAAATTCAATCGCTGTCATTCCCTCAGAAAAAGACACTGTAATATGTGCGTCCTGATCCAATTTTATAGAAAAAGACAGAATTTACATACTGTTTATTTAGTTAAGTCTCTAAAATCAATACCTTTGTCTGTAGCTCTTTTATTTAAAATACATCATGACATTGCAAACTGCTGTATAAATGAATTTTTCCAAACCACACATGTTGTTAATGTTTTTCTATTGCACATTTTTTTTAAAGTTTGAATCGTAGCATTTAATAGATCAACTTAAATGTATTTTAATATTGGATTACTAAAGAATGTTAAGTTTTACATTTCTAAAATTATAAATATTATTTCAAAAGGTCAGTCATTTGCCCAAGACTTATCTGTCCAATGGAGAACATATTTCAAACCGTCGAGACACAGAAACTGATCATGTTAAATACTAAGAAAAAAATGAAATCTCTTAATAATATATCTTTTTTCCAGTGGTAGAGAGAGAGGAAAGAGCAGCCTTGGAGCACAAGCCTGATGAATCCTTGTGTAGGCTGCCAGCAGTGCTTCACGAAAAGAAAACCCTCTCTTTTGGGGGCAGACCTGGCATTTATGGTCTTCATTTACACACAGGTTAAAGTGTGTTTTGGAGGCTGTAAGCAGGTGTAGAAAGAATTCTTTCAAAGAAAATTTATTCAACAAAATCTGTTTAATCATATTTATTTAATAACATTTCTTTAATAGATTTTTTTAATACAGTTTGCACTGCTGCTCTGGCCTGAGCTGGGTCTCGTGGCTGTGCTGCTCTCAGGGCCCAGCTCAGCCTCAGCTCAGGTGTGCTCTGAGCTTGACCCTGCCCATAACTGAGGGAGCCGGGTTTGTGCAAGCCAGGTTTGTGCAAGCCAGGTTTGTGCAAGCCAGGTGCTGGTGATTGCTCTCAGCCCAGCTGGTGACTCTGCATGTGGGAGGGGGCAGCTCTTACCTGGCTGATATCACACCCTCGTGCCCAGGAAAATGTGGGCATTGAGCACTGGCATGGGTGCTGGAGGCAGAGCTGATTCTCTGAGTCTGTTCAGCACTAACAGATGCACTCCAGTTTTACTGGATTTCCTTTTTTAAGATACGAGCCCTTGTACAGAATTGAAGTTTTAAACCCTGGCAAACTCTATTGCACCTGTTTGCTGCAAGCTCCCAGTTCGTGCTGAAGCCTGCTAATGATCACAGGACCTTGGCTCCAGCAGGTGAATTTTGGAAGGACCAAAACCTCCATTCCACAATGCTCAGCTCTGTGTAGGATGCAATGTCAGCCTTCAGGCGAGCCCTGTGCTGATCTGGACAGGGAAAGAGCCTGGAAGTGTCCCAGGAAAGGTTGGAAGGGCTTGGAGCAGCCTGGAATAGTGGAAATGTCCCTGTCCGTGGCAGGAGGTGGAACTGGATGAGCTTTAATATCCCTTCCAAACCATTCCAGGATTCCAAGACTCTACAATTATCCCTCCTGTGAAACTTGACTTGTGGGAGTTTGGAGCAAAGATCCACGAATTTAAAGACCAAATGTGGGTGCCGTGGAATTCTGTCACTTATCACTCCCAGAATGACCTGGAAGGAAGTGTAAAATCATTCCTGAAAACGTCTGCAGGTGATGCCAGGATGATTGTGTCATCTTCTGGGCATGGAAGTTTTTGGCTGTTCATAGGGCTAGAAAAGAGAACCAGGCCTCAAAGGTCACTTCTTTAGTTTCAGTATTTGAGTCCTTGCCCTGCTTTTCCTAGAAAGTGGATTTATTCTTTTGTGATTGCTCATTTAAAAATGCAAACAAAACCTTTTTATTGATTTGTGTGTATTGGCAGAATTACTGTAATTGCATCAAATGACATAATTGGTGTAAATAGGTATAATGATGTCATTAGCATGTGTGATTGTGACATTTAACAGTGTAATTAAAATGTATAATGACATGGTAAAAGTCCTTATTAAAGAATGCCAGAAAAGCTCTGCAGGTGGACAGAGCAGGATTTTAAAAATTCAGTATTGCTGTCACTCTTTCATGTTCTTTTCAAAGCAGCGAAAGCCATTAGGTCACATCAAAACTGCTTTTTAAACCCACAGGTCTGTTCCTGGGAAGGCTTTTTCCACTGGGAAGGTTCCAGCAGCACCTCAGGGGCTTCAGGGGACCTGTTCTGGGTGGGAAAATCCGCTCACCCCACCTGTGCTCCCTGGGGTTCAGCCTCTCTGTGGGACATTGCTCCCATGGCACCGGGGGGTTCGGAAGGAGAGCTCAGCTTGGAAGGGACCCCATGGACACCAGCTCACAGCAACACTGCTTGTGAGCTTCCAGCTCCAAAGGGATGGGAAACAGTCTGAAGTCCCCAAAGCACAAATGGATGCTCCAGGCACAGAGGAATTTATTCCATTCACCTGAGCACCCCGTCAGTGGAATGTGACTCCATTCCCAGGGGGTGATCCCCACGTGCTGTACAAGGCTTTGTCCCGGGTTTGTGATGACATCTGTGGGCTGTGCCCAGATGGGAGAGGAAGTGCCAAAGTTTTATAGAATCATGGACTCCCAGACTGGTTTGGGCTGGGAGGGACCTTAAAGCCCATCCCAATCCACCCCTGCCATGGGCAGGGACAGCTCCCATTGTCCCAGGGTGCTGCAAGCCCTGTCCAACCTAAAGTAAATTGTGGAAAATTAATAAAGGAGTCCCAGAGTCCCAGAATATTGAACCTAGGTAGAGCCAATGATCAGTGTGGGATCCTTGGAATATCGTAATTTGGCACTGCATTTATTAGTGGTGAGTCTAAACTTTGCCTGGAAATCTGTCCCTTGTCCAAAATCTGGTCACTCTGGTGATGGGAAGCTGAAAGAGGGGCTCTGGTGCCCCTTGTGCTGAGGAATGCTGAGTTAATTCAGTTCTGGAAATATTGGAGTATTTACTGTTCATAACTGATGAGGCAAAGTCCAACCCAATGTGAATTATGTTCTCACTAATTTAATAACACAAAGCGTTTTTTCTCACCTAATGTGTTAATAACAGCCTGTGTTGACACCACAGGGACAATCTCATTCCGAGAGCAGTTTCTGCATGGAGCTCCTGTGAAACTCCTGTAGGGCTCTCTGGGAGCAGGGATTGCCACCCCACTCGGGTGCAGCTGAGGTGACACGAGTTCTGACCAGAAATAAATATTTTTCAGGTAAAAATTACTATTTTTTTCAGCAAGTTGTACTTGGTCTATGACAGCACTGGTAAGAACAACTGAATGAGTAAATATTACTACCCCACAGAGAAGGTTTGAGTAGGCACTGAGTTACTGCGGAGCGTTAAAGGGCAGAGCCAAGAAACTGCGTTTGAGCGTTTGCTCTCACGCTCCAGAGTTCCTTTTATTCCATCGCAGTGGTGCTGCCAGTGGATTGTCCACGTCTGCGGGTTTGAGATGTGCAGATGTGGCTGGGTGGGAGCTGCTGTGCCCACCACAGGCACTGAACCCACCACGGCTGCCGTGCCACCTCCGGATAAACGGGAGGCACCAGCTGCTGGATGGGGAGGATGGCTCTTCCTGGAATCACAGGATGGTTTGGGTTGGAAGGGACCTTAAAGCCCCTCCATCCCCACCCCCTGCCATGGGCAGGGACACCTTCCACCATCCCAGGCTGCTCCAAGCCCCATCCAGCCTGGCCTTGGGCACTTGCAGGGATGGGGAATCCCAGTTTGTCTGGGCAGCGGGTTCTCTTGGTTGTGCACACCAGCTGTGGAATGGTTCCTGCTGGGCTGTGTTTCCGATCTCAGAGTTTTTCCTGAGGAAAATCCTTGTGCCCAGCTGAGCACGGCCAGGCCCAGCCCCGGCGAGCGACGCGGCCTTGCTGCGCTGCCGCCTCGCACGGGGCTGCAGACACCCGGAACGGACTCCCTGCCAAACAAACCGGGGCTGACAGCAGGCAAGGCCCTCGGCAGGCTCCTGTGACACGGGGCAGGCTGAGCTGTGCGTGGGGACACCTCTCAGCCCGCGCCTCCCTCGCTCTGCCCAGATGCTTTTCTGATGCTGCCCCGGCCGTCCCCGCCTGGCACAGCCTCGGAGGGCTCGTCAGTCCCCTGGGATGAGGTGTCTGTCACCGTGTTAGCACGGGCACGTGGTGACACCCTTCATGGGCACGCACGTGTCTGGAGATGAACAGAAAGCACTGGCCTCCAGGCCCAAGCGAGAGCGGCATTTCTGTTCTATGAGCAGACGTATAATTTGAAATAATACTGTGTCAATAGTGCCTATGGGAAATTGGGGTAGGGCGGGAGTTTGAAAATCAGCCTTTAGCCAGGCAGGAGGGCTGAGGAGCTTCCTACAACGGGCCCCTCATCCGAGTGTGGCTCCAAAATATTCGTGGTGGTTGTCCCGGCAGTTCCGTTTGTGCAGCGCTGGCAGAGCAGGGGGGAGCCCTGCCCAGCACTGGGCTGAATCCTGAGCACATTCCCTGGGAAGGCCCTGTAATTCCACAGTCACTGAGGGAAGGGCTGCCTCAGATCAGCTGTGAGAGCTCGACGTCCTGATTTTGTGCACATGCCCAGGACTGAACTGGCACAGAGCTTTTGTCAGGATCTGTGTCTGCATATGGATTATGGATGTCGCTTTAAGTGACTCTGTTTGTTAAATCACAGATTATCCACTGCTATCCCAAACTATTAAACTGTCCAAACTAAGGAGGTCGCTGTTAATACAGCAAATAATTTAAAGTGCTGAACGCTGTAAGGGGGTTTGGGGCCACTGGACATCACACCGTAATTGCTCATTTAACTAATTTAGCAAATCCCAAAGCTTCTGGACAGTTTTATTTATTTAGATATGGATTCCATATTATTTAAAGATGTTTTGCTCATGTGGTTTTGAATTGATTCACTTAAACCTCTACAAAGAGGAGATCCAGGTCTCGTGATTTACTCTTTTTCTTCTCCTGGTTCCATTTGCTGTTTGTGGGAAGTTCATTTTTCAGCTCAAAGAGGAGAATTTTATTACTCTAATTATTGTTTGCTAAATTACAGAGTTATTCATAGCGGTTTAAATGGTGACTAAATAGTTCTTGTACCATCTCCAAGTTAAAATAGCCGGCAATGCTGTGTGTAAAAGGGATAATTTCAGATGGATATGAGGGTGTATCAAGCAAGGCAGTTAATTTAGGAGTTTGCCTAATTTCCTAACTGCTTCTATTTCCTTAATACATTTATACTATAATGCGCTCTAAACGTATTAAAATGCATTATCAGTCGCTTAGCAAACCTCCCTAAAGATGTTTGTATTCATGAGGCAAGTGTAAGCAGAAGAAACACAGCTTTATTTCACTTACTCCGCTGCTTTGTTCATTAAGCTAATTACTGTATTCTACATCCCTCTTTTTCATCTCGCTTGTTTCTGGAGCTTGATCCTTTCCCAACCCTGAATCGACTGTTACTGAACAGTTGAAGCTGAACAGGAAGGAATTGCAGGTGTCAACTCACAGTTTACAAATATGACATCTCCTCTGGCATAGCTGGAAATATGAAATATTGATTTATGTGCAGTAAAAGGTCTTATAAAAATGATCACATACACATGAGAGATTAATGCGCTGGAGATCAATAGAAATTTCATTCTTGACGCTAGACTGTCACCTATGGTGAAATGCTAAAATACAGAAATCAATATTATCTATGAAATGTCAAATTTATTATAATTATGAGGATGAAAGCTGGCCAAGTGGCTCCCAGGAGAGAAGGAAGGATAGGTTACTGTGCTGAAGCATCCTTCATGTCCCTTGTTCACTTGCTGCCAATTTGAGAGCAATATTGGTGCAGGGGGTTTTCAGGCATTATGTATCACCGTGCAGGAACAAATTCCTCCTGGAATATTTAACTCTTGAATCTGACAATAACACAGGCGTCTCCGCAGTCAAACGGCTCGGGGGGTTTAGGGAATACAGTGCCTGGGGGCTGTGGGAACATGTGCCAAATGCAGAGACATTTCTGTGTGGGTGGAGGGCTGAGCCCAGCCTGCTGAGGGAGCCGAGCTGGGGAGGGGGGGATGAAATCCCTGGAGCTGGGTCTGCTCCTGTTCTTCCGTGTGCTGGGGGGGATTTATCTGATAGCAGGATTTACGTTTTGTGTAGTCTTAGCTATCAGCTTGGCTCCTAAAATATGGTCCTTTGGTCCCTACTGCCATGCAGGGACTCCTGAAGGGACCCGTACAAGTTTGTGCCACTGATTCACCGGGAGTATTCAAACAGGTTTGTGCCACTGATTCACCGGGAGTATTCAAACAGGTTTGTGCCACTGATGCACTCACTGAAGGGATTTGTACAAGTTTGTGGCAGCCAACTCTCTTCGTGTGTTGAGTTTACAGAGTCTGCCCAAAACGAACCCAAAATGTTGGGAACTGGCAAGAAAAGAGTAACTGATCACGTGTTTTTCACAGTTTTTTCTTTGTCGTAGACCTCTGGCACAAGTGGGAATTTGTAATTGGTAAAAACCCTTCTGATATCTGGGGATGTTGTTAAATATCTGATGCCATGGCAAAGCTCCTGGGTTTGAGTTCTTGCAGGTGAATTCTATCTTTTCTGATAGCACTTCCGTTGCCTTCTATTTCTGTTGCATAAGGGATTTGATTTCAGTTATTCAGTGTCAGCCATGTAAAAAAATTCCCTTTCCATTCCTTTTCTACCCTGTACTTCTTTGGTGCTTTGGTTCTCTTCTGGTTTTACTCCCGACCAGCCAAAATATCCTCCTGTCTTTATTTCCCACTCTGTGAGTGGCCCTTCTGCCCCTCAAGAACCACAGGTACCTTCATCTAATCCTTTTGAAGTGCTTTTCTGTGTAATTTTACCTTCATTTTCAGGGCCTTTGCTTTACTTTTCTGATTTCAGTAACATCCTCCAGACAGGAAGGTGAGAATACTCTCACTCACTATGGGATTATTGCTGCTGCCCTTGTCTTTGAAAGGAAAAATGTCTTTTGGCTTATCAATATTTCCTTCTCCCAATCTGCCCCACACAGTCCTGATCTCGTCTGCCTTGCTAGTGGCTTTTTTGGGGGCAGCAAACTGGTA
The DNA here is from genome assembly GCA_013398055.1 of Ifrita kowaldi. Lineage (NCBI taxonomy): Eukaryota > Metazoa > Chordata > Aves > Passeriformes > Cinclosomatidae > Ifrita > Ifrita kowaldi. Next base: position 103,207 of record VZRS01013276.1, on the reverse strand, counting down.
CCTTGATAAATCAGTGGAAGAATACGCCTGCAGCTGCAGGAGTGGGGATACACGTGGGTTACAGTGAGACCTGAACTCGCCTGTGCTCTGTGAATGGCCAAAGAGCCTTTCAAATGTTGATTTATTGTTATTTCATGTTAATATTCAGGGAAACAACACTGGTCCACATCCAGTGCAGGAGAACCACCTGCGAGTGACTCCTGTAGTGGGGAGGGCAGAGCTCCAGGAGTCAGAGGGCTCCTGGGAAGGGCAAGTCCTGCTTTTCCTCTACTTTTCCATGCTGCAAATTCATTGGCAAAATGATATAGCTTGGTCCTCCTGAGAAATTGGGTTTGGACTAGGAAAAGCAGTTCATGCCTTGTTGAGTTTTGCTTTAAAAAAGGAAGGGATCATTCATGAAGAATACGTGGATCCCAGTTCTTTTGCCAGGACAGCACGGTTTGGGACCTGTGTTGGTCCAAAGGTTTTAAGCTGACACTGGAATGTTTTTATCCCACTTTACAGAGGATAAAATTGCTGCACAAGGACATTTGTGCCAATGTCTTCAAACATATTCTGAGCTTAGATGTCCAGCTTGGAGAATCACAGAGTCACTGAGGCTGGAAGAGACCTCCGGGGTCATCAAGCCCAACCTTCAGTGAGTCCCCCCATGCCCACTAAAGCACACTGGGAAACACCACGTCCACTCCTTTTTCCAACATTTCCAGGGATGGTGACTCCAGCACTGCCCTGGGCAGCCTGTGCCAGTGCTTGACCACTCCTTCAGGGATGAAATCTTCCCCGATATCCAACCCGGGCCTCCCTCAGCACAGCTTGAGGCCACTTCCTCTCGTCCTGTCCCTTGTTCCTTGGGAGAAGAGACCGACCCCCACCTGGCTGCCCCCTCCTGCCAGGGAGATGAGGAGAGGTTCTTCAGGCAGTTTGAGAGCAGCTTTTCAGGGAGGTTGTTTCCCAGGAAAATGATGAAAAACACAAGCCCAAATCGGGTTTTGGGTTTCAGATGCCAACAGGGAGCGGAACACTTCTACTCTTGGGGCTGTGGCTGAACACAAAGCATGTCTGTGGGGAAGGAGTAAGTGCAGAGTGGAGCAGCAAGAGAGAACCTGCATCTTCCACGCTGTCCTGGCTCTGCCAGACTCCACACCCTTCGCTCAGAGTCGTTCTGGGAAGAGATGGTTCCAAAAATACAGATATTGCCCATCAAAGGGTGGGTGTCTGTGGCAGTCACACACCCGCCTGGCTCCTCCTTGACAACTGAATGGGCTGAACAGATCATTCGGTGAGAAAAGAATTCTTTACCACCTTTAATTGTGAACAATTTCTTATTCATACACATTCATTTCCTAACACTTTCCTTTCCCAGGCCCTTTGCATTTTAATGCATTTCCAGTTAAGCAAACAAGTAGATGGAGTTTATTTCTGTCTGTAATACACACTTTCCTTTTCTATTTTTCCTTTTACTTGTGGGAAGAGGCAGAGAAGGAAGAAAAAGATTTTTTTTTTTTTTTATTGCACTGCAGCATTTACACAGTTTTTCTAAACAGAGATTTGGGGAGATTTTTTTTCACCCTTTTCCCAGCTTCTTAAGGTTTTTCTGTACCTCAAGTAGCCAAAGCAGTTCAAGTTAATACTTAATGCACCACACTTTAAGAGATAGGCATTTCTTGCAGTCAGGTCTCAATTAAGAGATAAAAGACAAAAAGTGCAAAGCACTTGATAAAGCTCAGAATACAAGGACCAGCATGGAAGTGCTTGAAGCTGTCCATAGCGATAACTGGATAGCCAGCTGGAATCTTCTTGAAATGAAGTGGGTGCTCTAACTTATCAAATTCCACATATGGGGAAATTATTGGTGCCCACAGGGGTGATTAACACGAACTCAGTGGGTCAGAAACAAGCTGGGATAAAGGTGAGAACTGTATCTGACTATCAACACCAAATGGAGCCATTTAGAGGGAGATAGCGGCGGGGTTTTCGCCTCTCTATCTCCAGCGGTGCAGGTTGTCAGGGGAGAGGCACAGGGGAAGCTGCACATCCAGAGTGTGCTGGATAATGTGCAAATTGCAGTGCACATTAAAATGTAATCTATTTTAATAAGTCATAGTAAGATTACATTTTAGATAATTGTGTGTTTATCTTATACAACAAATATTTGCCCTGCTGTATATAGTCCCTGTCACTCTCCCGCTCTCTCTTTAAATTCCAAGTGCCAGCACCAAAAGGGTGAGAAACATTTCACTGAGAGAAGGAAACCATCAGGTGCAGCTCAGGTGAGCCAGCCTGGGAGGTGAGGAGGGGTTGCTGAGTCCCGGTGACCCCACCAAGGGCAGTGTGGGCACGGAGCCAAGGTTCCCTCCAGCCCTGGGACCAGTCCAGTGACCCCGGGGCTGTGCTGGGCTCGCTGAGCTTGGCCAAGGATTTGGGCTCCAAGCCAGGTGTGACTGGCACTGGTAATCACCGAGAGGGTTCCCTGCCCTGGTTTTGGGGCTGTCGGGGCCCATTCAGGCGTGTCCCTGGTGGTTCCCAAGGGGAGGAGAGTCCCGTGTCCCCCTCCCACGGGCAGGGCTGGGCTGCAGCTCCCTCACCAGCAGCACCTGGCACCATCCTGCTCCTCCCCGTGCCGCCCCTGCACTCCTACAAAATCCATGGAGCGACTGCTCTCTCTGCCCTCAAACCCCTCCTTACAGGACCCTGTGCCACGATTCCTACAGGACAATTGGCCATGGGGAGGCAGCTGCTGTGCTGAGACCGCCGCTGCTCCAGGGCTCAGCACCCTCTCTGGGCTCATCCCTTCCCCTGCTCCATCCCCATCAGCCCTCTCTGGGCTCATCCCTTCCCCTGCTCCATCCCCGGGGTCGGGCTGATGGGTTTTGGGGCGTCCTTGCTCTGTGTTGTAGAGTTTGTGCAGCCTCCAGGCAGCAGCGCTGTCACTGCCACTGCTGAAAGGAAAGCACAGAAGACACAGCTCCTGTTACCAGGCTTCCGAGGCCTGGACTGGGGTGGTGTTTGAGGCTTCATTGTGAAATTATTGGACTGCAGGCCTGGAACAGAATTATTTTGTGCCCGTTTAAGGCAGTTTTGCCTTACCCATCACTTCACTCCTATTTTTGTGTGGTTGCTGTTGCTCGCTGTGTTTTTGTTTCCTGAGAGCTGTGAAGCTGTTTGAGGCGTTCCTGAGCTGTCTTAGGGAGCCAGGAGCTGATCTGGAGCTGACACCTCCGTGTTTCAAGAGGGATGGGGATGACGGAGGTGCCACACCCGAGCCATGGCCGGGCAGTCTATCAAACCAGTGTTACTCCCCTGGTTTGGATCCTTAATACACATTCAAATAACATCATTTGCTTTTTCGTTTTGGTCAGCAAAGCTGAGTATTCAGATAAAAAGATCCCTGGGTATCCTGGAGTGTTCAGCTACTTGTTTCTCCTTACTAGAGAGTCCCTCATCCCGGGTTCCCAGGGCAGCTGGGGGGGGCAGGCACCTCAGTTTTGTGCACACACCACACGAGCTGTTTATTCAGCCCCAGAGCCCATCTCCCTTATTTGCTTATTCCATGAGCAATTTTTGTTCATTTCTGATAGATTTTCCCCTACTTCCTCAAGTACACTGCAATTTCCAGCCCAGTATTTGCTCAGCTGACAGCACTGTAATCGATGGCTGAAAATAAGGCTAAATCTCGGCATTTCTGTTAAAAGAAAGTGTTTGGGAACAATCAGATGAACAATGGTGTCGGCAATAAAACTTTGAGTGAAATTGGACTGGCACGGGCTGACCCCGGCTCTAATCTTTGTTCTTGCCATGGGGTTGAATGTCAAGAGGTGAGTCCCGGTGACATCCCTGAGCCTGCAGGATTGAGGGCACCGAGCACCTCCCTCCCTGGCCACAAACAAACTAACAACTTCAAATGCCTCTTAACCTTCATCTCCATGAGCTTCAAAGGATCAGCATGAGATGCATCTTCATCCCTCATCGCAGCAGAAATCCAAGGACAATGTGATCAGTGGGCTCAGGGGCTGTGCCTCCTCTCCTGCAAATGTCTTCTTTTATTCCCCTTCCCTTGAAAAGGAAGGAGAGGGGAAAGCAGGGAGTATTTTGGTGCAGACCCTTATTTCCTACAGGTATTTATGCCTCTGATAAAGAAGATACAAATTAGGCATGTGAAAATTGTCTGGGGAGACTAAGACCTCACCTGGAACATTTTTTTAATGTTTATTTTCATTTATTGCTTGTAATCAATAAGGCAGCATTTTGATACCCAGTAAACCTTTCCTCTTTTTGTATTTTTCTTCATTTTCCTTTGGTATTTTCTCTTTTTGCTGTGATAACTGCCCATAAATACCCAACGTTAAAGCAGAGGCAGGTGTGAATAGTTCAGCATTTCTGAGTCAGGACGTTCTGAGGGTGAGGTGACCACCTGACCCGTGTGTGCTTGATTTCTTCCCATTAACGCTGCATCATTAACTCTGTTCCCCGATTAAAGGAAGAAGCTGCGATTCCAGGGGGGTGGTGAGGAGGCTGGAGGTTAACTCCAAGCTCAGAGTTAACCTGGAGCAGAGCAGGGTCCTGGTGCCAGCTGCTGCCGGGGACGGGGTGGGGCTGGTGGGAAGTGCAGTTACCCCAGGACTGTGTTCTAGGGGCTGCTTAATATTCCACGGAGGTGTTCCTGTGGCTTGGGCTGGTGCCTGGGGAAATGCCATCCATCCCCTGGAAAAAAATAGAGGAAGTGTCTCCAGCAGCGTGTTCTACTCCAAACAAAGTAAACTGTGAGTAAAGGAAAGGTTAATCAAAGTTGTGTCTTGCTAAAAGGAACTCGAAAGCTTAATTGTGCTCCTTGCACACGTGGCCAGGGGCTGCAGAAATCCAGGAACAGTCAGGGATGGGTGCAGGGGTTGGAAGTCATTGTGCTCGTTGCTGGTTGGTTTTACCCAGTGGATTCAGTTTCTAGCTGCTCAGTGGTACTTGGAGTTAGGGAGTTCTGGAATGGTTGGGTTGGAAGGGACCTTAAAGCCCACCCAGTGCCACCCCTGCCATGGCAGGGACACCTCCCACTGTCCCAGGCTGCTCCCAGCCCCAATGTCCAGCCTGGCCTTGGGCACTGCCAGGGATCCAGGGGCAGCCCCAGCTGCTCTGGGCACCCTGTGCCAGGGCCTGCCCACCCTCCCTGTGTAAGAACATCTTCCCGGTCTGTTTGGGATCAGCACTGCCCTGTTTCTGACCCCACTAGTGAGACAAAGGAAGGGCACAAGGGGTAGGAAGCAGCTCCAGCAATGTAGGAGCTTTGGCATTCGTTGCCCTGGGGTGAGCTGCCACTTGCGATGCAGATTTGGGATCTGAGTTATTCCAGGCTGGTTCGGAGATCATCCCAGGCTGGGCACGGCTCTGTCTCAGCTTTGATTTCTCAGGTCAGCGGGTATTGCTGAAATCACTGAAAACAGGCACAAGGAATATCCCTGGAAAGTGGGAATATCCCTGGAAAGTGGGAGAAATGGCTGTTTATTAACCAGCAGCTTTTCCCAGGCAAAGGAAAGCTGTACCCTGTTTCACTGCCTTAAGTACCTTGATTATTTCAAGCCGTGTGGACTGGTGCTTCCACACCACAGCTGCTCTGGCATCATGCACAGGTTTGTCTTTTCCTTTTGGAGGCCCAGGGCAGGGAGACTCCTGGTTCCAGGCCTGTTTGATAGCCTGCCACAACCTGAGCTGAGCAGGTGGCAGGGTGAAGTATAAAAGCCTCCCTAAACAAAGAGTTTTTATTTCCTGGCCTGTGCCTGCAGGGGAGGAATTCTGAAAGCAAAGCAGGAACCTGACAGCCAAAGAGCATCCTGAATTTTTAGATGAACAGTTTGATTGTTCTTTTATAAAGCTATGCAGATTAATGACAATTTACAAATAAAAGAGGGGTTTGTGATGATTGGTCACTGAAAAAAATAGCAGATTACAAAATGGGCCATTATTCCTGGAGAAATTGGTTTCTGAGCTGCCTGGATAAACTGTCTTTGTCCACTTGACTCCAGCCAGGGAACTGTGAGCAGCACAAGCAGCCACAGCCTGGTTTTCCTGGGATTTCCCTTGGACAGGTGACAGTGTGGGCGGCTTTGGGGGGACCCCCCGCCGGTGGCTCGGGTGCCAAGGTCCCAGAGCTTTGCTGCCCCTCCTCTCCAACCACCAAACCCCAACCCAGCAGCCCCGTGGCCTCTGCTGCGAGCCCAGAGCGCCTGAGCAATAAACACCCCTCGCCCTGCTGGAATTAATAAAGTTAGTTTGAGCCTCAAATGCCACTTATTTGCTTCCCTGTTTTCATAGGTGATTTCACTAAGCAGCAGCACTTGCTAATCCCACATTCACATAGATAGAAGGTCAAAGTTGGTCAGTGAGCCAAGAAATACCATATCAGGGTTTCTTTCCTCTCCAATTGAAAGAGGTATAAATTGTGGAATTAGTGTATTGATTGAAGGCTACAACTTCAAGCAATCAGTTTTTCTGGCTTGACAAGATTATTTTATCCTACTTTTCTTTTATTATTATGTGTTGTATTTGAGTCATCCTTCAGGCAGATGAAGTGACAGCTTGATTTAACTCAATAAAATCCAGCAGTTAGGAAACCTACTGAGCCGAACAAAAGCTGAGGGCGGCTGCGAGGGAAGGGGCTCCGTGGTGTAAGCAAGCAGAGCGTGCTGCAAGGAGACAACATTAACGGGAATTAGGCTCTAATCAATGCATTTCTATGGAAACTTGGGACAAATCTGTAAGACCTTCGTGCTGGGCCAGAGAACGAGTAATTCCGGCTTTCCTACGGACAAGGAAAAATAAAATTTCAGCGGAGTCCTGAAAGCAATGATTTCATTGGAGCTGTGCTGTGGTGTAACTGCAGAAAGTTGGATTTCGTTGCTTTCCGGATGAGTTTGGAGGGAAATGCTTAAGCAGGGGGTTGTAATTATGTGGTAATTAAAATAGTAATAAAGTAAGTAAAAATTATAGTAAGTCATTGGATGGGAGGTCCTTGCTTCAGTATAGATCAGTAAACACAAATACTAAAATGAATATTTTTGTCTTCACAAGAGTTTTTTCTCTCGATCCTGCCTGAGTTGTGTGTGGAGTAAACAGCCCAGAAAAAGGCTGGTGTAAGGCAGCCCCTCTCCCTCCTGCAGTTTGCCAAAGGTCCTGGTGCAACCAGCACTGAGATGTGCTTAAACTGGGGCCCAAATAAGTGACCCCATTTTCCCTTTTTCTGCAGGAGCAATAGGTTCAGGCTGTGCAGTGGGATTGGGATTGGGATTTGTTGCAGGAAGATGGGAACTTGCTGGAGTGGAGTGGCCTGTGTTGGCTCTGGGGGTGAGGAAGGAGGTGGCCAAGGAGCAGCAGAGAACGTCAGCAGTGCCAGGGAACAGGCCTTGCCCCTGGATCCCAGCGGTGCAGCGGGATCTGCTCACTGGTACTGCTTCCTCCGCAGATGGCAGTGGGAAAAAATGCATTATTGATGTGTGAAAAATGATCTCAGTGCGTTATTTACATCCCTGGAAGTGTCCCAGGCCAGGCTGGATGGGCTTGGAGCAGCCTGGGATAGTGGAAGGTGTCCCTGCCCATGGCAGGGGTGGCACTGGATGTACTTTAAGGTCCCTCCCAATCCAAATCATCCTGGGATTCTGAGATTCACTGTATTTTGACCATTATTTTATTTGGGGGATGAGTTCAAGATCGCAGTTATCCATGTTAATTCACAAATGATCTCTTGCTAAGTTACCTCAAAGAGCCGCTGATTTGGCTGGCAGCTTTGGGCTGGTTTCTTACCCACTTGGGCTGTTTTTGCACACGTGCATCTGCAGTGTTCATGGGTGTTAGAATCGCTTTTAAAGTTGCATTTCATGATAAATAAAATACATATAAAATCCACTGCTTTAAGCAGCACTCCCGTGGCAAACAACACCAGCTGTCCAACACCAAGGCAGTCTGTGTGACTCTGGCAGTGAGGTCTGGAGTCACACTTTCCCTGCCTGCTCCATCTCAGTTCCTGTCATTAATGTGATACAAAAGCAGGAGAAGGACAACTCCCACTTAAGGTCTCAGGTGAAAGCCCGGGCTGCTGCCCCATTATTTTAAAAACCATAGTTTGCAACTTTCAGGGGAGTTCAGACCATGCATTAACATTCACTAACTTGCGTGTAATTTCTCCCACCCAACATTTCTTCACCATTTAAAGTTGTTTTCATCTTCCTGTGGAACAGCATATATTGTCATGATCTCCTTAAACTGCAGTTTGGTAAATGACTTGTTTAAATTTAAGGAAAAGAGGTTGTTGATAAGTATAGTTTTCTAATACTCTTCCTCAGCTGTCATTTACTTTGACTAAATTTATTTAAACCACCTTAACCTTTCAGAGAAAGGCCAGGAGATGTTTAAAAGAATAATATGTGTCTGACATTTTGGTTTACCAAAAGGACACCATCATAATTCTGTAGTGCCTCTGTTAAAAATAAGCTAAGAAAAGAAAACTAAAATCTCTTTTTCTTTCTGCTTAATTTTGAAAGAATGGAAGGAAATTTGATTGATCACTGCGTTAGGAGGTGACCTGCAAAGGTGATCACCAATGCATTGATCTGTCACTGCACCAGGGCGTGCGGAGCAGCTGCCACGTGCAGGTGGCCTGTCCCTGTCTGAGGAACACCTGGGAGGCTTTAATCCAAACCTGGGGATTGGGTGTTCCTGGCACTGCCCGTCCTGTGCCCTGGCGTGGCACTGCCCGTCCTGTGCCCTGGCGTGGCACTGCCTACCTGCCCTGGCGTGGCACTGCCCATCCTCTGCCCTGTCCTGGCGTGGCACTGCCCGTCCTGTGCCCTGGCGTGGCACTGCCCGTCCTGTGCCCTGGCGTGGCACTGCCTACCTGCCCTGGCGTGGCACTGCCCATCCTCTGCCCTGTCCTGGCGTGGCACTGCCCATCCTGTGCCCTGGCAGCCACCCCCCTCCCCTCGTGCTGGGCCCCAGGGAAGGGCCTGAGGCACGGGCTGGGCAGGTGAGGTCACTTTGAGAACACTCGCTGAGTTTTTGATGTGATTCCGTGGTAAATTCCATTCTCAGGTGCGCGGTGCTGGTTTGTGGGGAGCCGTGGCTGGCACAGCACGGCAGTGGGGCACTCCAGGATGGAGCTTTGGAGCAGCTGGCTCTGCAGGAGCCCTGCTCTGGCTTCCCTCGGCTTACAAATGCCCTCGGCTTGGGCATGGAAGCACAAATGCAGGCCAGATCCCCTGGCTGATTTTAGGCTGATCCTGTCCTGATTCCAGAGACATTTCTATTTCAACATGTGCAGGTCTCAGGAGTTTCCAGTCAAAGCCCCTCTCCCAATCCAAATCGTGATTCCCGGATGGTCAGAGATTCCAGCCTTGCGGAGCTCCTGTTCCCAGGCTGTGTTCCACAGGCACAGCAGTGTTACAGGGGAGGTTTTGCTGCCCTGTGAATCCAGGTTCAGAGGTACCTGGTAAATCAATGAATCGTGGAATCCCAGAACGGTTTGGGAAGGGAGGGACCTTAAATCCCATCCATCCCACCCCTGCCATGGCAGGGACAGCTCCCACTGCCCCAGGCTGCTCCAACCTGGCCTGGGACATTCCAGGGATCCAGGGGCAGCCACAGCTTCTCTGGGAATCCCAGCCCAGCCCCTCCCCACCCTCCCAGGCAGGAATTCCTTCCCAATATCCCATCCATCCCGGCCCTCTGGCAGAGGGAAGCCATTCCCTGTGTCCTGTCCCTCCAGCCCTTGTCCCCAGTCCCTCTCCAGCTCTCACAGATCGCCATTTTATATTAAATAAGGGGATTAAAATAATCTTTAAGATGTATTAAGACATAAATTCAAAATTGGGGAAATCAAAGTCTTCAAACTTGATACCCAGACTAGAGTTACACTTTTGCCCTCCTGACCTTCCCCGAAGTTGTGTGAATTAAGGACAGTGTCAGCTGTGACTCTGCATGTCCCTGCTTTTGTCAGCTTGTGTCACAACCTCAGCAGTATTTAAATGAAATTTTCTTTTCTCTCTCTCTCTTTTTTTTTTTTTTTAATATTTAATATTCACATTCAGGTATTTGAGCCATAATTTCTGTTAGTAAAAGTGACATTTTCTAAAGTTCATTATTTTTTTACGGAGAAAATCTCAGGCACTTTTAAAAATAGACCTTAAATAAGGGAATGGTGTCTCCAGGCTGGGAGTCATCCCTGAAATATCCCATTTTAATTCCTGAATACCTGTGAAACACAACTTTGATAACACCTGGGTTATTTCACCTGACCTGGCTGTCCAACCTGCCCAGGTACACAGACCCCTGGATTTCAATGAAATTTAAAATAATAATTTGCTGTGTTTAGGGGACAGATTTGAAGAACCATAAATATGAGGAAATGTAAAACATTCCTGATATTATCAAAACACAGAGTATATTTAGCTTAGAAGTAAATGAATTAAACTTTGTTGATGTCACTGGAGCTGATCATATTTTGATAATCTCAAACGGAATTTGGGTGCAAATGCTACATTAATACCAATTTGCCCTTCTTAAGTCATTCTGTGTTTTAAATGCTCTTAGATGCAGGTTCTATTTTTAAAATGATTTGTGGATTTTTAAGATTTACAAACTTCTTTGGCTGTGAGCTTTTCCCATCCCTCAGAGAGGTGTTTAAGGTGCCACGAGAGTGGATTTAGGGTCAGTGAATGATGCAGTTGTAAAGGTGGAAATTTTCTCAACAAACAGGGATTTCTGTCAGACACCACAGGAATACACCGGATGTTTTCCCTCTCTTTTCCAGTTCTAAATCAGGAATCCAATATTTTTTTTATCTAGAGGAGCTAATTTAATCTATTTTCTCCATTTTTTTTAATGGGCCACGACAACTCCTGGAAACCATTGTAATTTCTCCTGATACAACTATTTTTATGCGAGAACATCATATTCATGTACTGCTTGGCATTCAGAAATGTTGCTGAAAATCAAGCAAATTCTTGCTTAAAGCCATATTTCTGGGAGTAACAGCTTTAGTTCAGTCTTTCAGTGGCTCTTGGTAATTCCTGAGGAAGCTGCAAGTTAATGAATATACATTCTCCAAGTTGTTCCCGGTATCACGGAGTGCCCAAGGCAGGATTTCACACTCTGCTGGTACTTTCTGTTCGAGTCCCCAAGCACCAATTCTAAAAGTACCACATTAATTAATGCCCTGTAACGTTGTTGTGACAATAAATATCCTACTTTTGAGAGAAAAGCCCCACAAAACCACGTGGAGGATGAATATGAATTAATTTTAAAACCTACATACTACAAAGAAAGGTCAGATGCTGCAGAGGTGAAATGCCTGACAGAAGCAGGATTTTTCAGGAGAGTTGAGTGAAATGTCTGAGATTTGGATGAAATCTTGGACTGGTTTTCTTTAGCCTTCAAAACTTTGTCTTTTGATTTTTTTTAAATGAATAATTTGTTGAAATTTGTTTATGTATCATATTTTCGGTTCCATATAGAAGCACAGAGTGATGTTTTCATTTATCCTAGAAGGACATTTTGGATTCAGTACCGTTTGTGAGGCCCCATTTCCCAGTAACAGAACAGCCTCAAACACCCTTCCTGTAATTACTGACCATCCACAACAAGCATTTTTTTAAGGAATATAAAGGCAATGGAAGGAGTTTAAGCGTGGCTGTGTCACAATGGCTCGTTCTTCAAAGGGACCTTGAGGGACAGAATCCACCCGATTCCATGGACAGTCAATGTGGCATTTCTCCCAGCTGCGTCAGGAGAGTTTGAAGTTTGCTGTACTTGAGGTCAGAAGTGGCCAGGCCACTCCTCTGAGAGGGATCCAGGCCACGTTATCCTGCTAAGACAGGTTCTGCAATTTTGCTTCATCTGGAAAGAGAACCCCAGGATCACTGAGGTTGGAAAAGCCCTCCCAGGCCACGGAGTCCCAGCTGTGCCCCATCCCCACCTTGTCCCCAGCCCAGAGCTCTGAATGCCACGTCCTGGTGTTCCCTGGACACCTCCAGGGATGGGGACTCCACTACAGGCTCTGAACCCTATCTCTGTGGTAAAAAACCAGAAGAAATATGTGCATTGTCTGGGAGGCTTTGCAGGCCGTGTGAGGGAGGCGTTTGCAGCAGCTCTGTGAGTGAGGTGTTGGAAAGCCTCTGCAGAACATGAGAGGCTGGTTTGGAGAGCACCAGCACTCCTAAATCACCCCTCCACCAGGAGAACTCGCCTTGGGCTGAGTCCTACACCAGCAGATGCCAGATCCCCTTCAGGAGGTGTTTCCAAAAGCTGGGGAGAGCAGCAGAGCGCCGAGGGCTCTCAGGCTCTGTCCCCGTGCTCAGGCTTCCCCAGGGTGGCATTTTGCCATCTTTGGTGGCATTTCAGGGGAGTCCTGGGTCAGCACGGTAATAGCACACATCTTTAACAAAATGACTGAAAATGGTAACCGAGAATACTGGACTGGGAGTAAGGAAGAGAGGGGACCTGTTTGTCACATGCTGCCTGGCCACTGTCACCAGCTGAGTTTTGTAGTGTCTGAGCAGAGTATTAGGAGCCTTTTAAAGGGGCAGATCCCCCCTCAGCCGTGGCGATGCTCCATCAGGTGCCCGGTGTCACATCCCTTGTATGACAAGCATTTGATGTGACACTTATGCACGCAGGTTGCTCCAGAGATATTTTTATAGGTCAGACTAAATATCACACATCCAAGCCTTCAGTCAGGTGCTGGAGCCGGCTGTGATTGCAGCTAATGGCCTTGGAAGTTGCTATGGTTCCTGGTAAACAGCATCCCGGGGCTGCTGCTGCTGCAGGGAAGGGGCAGGGACACGGAGTGAGCTGCTGCCGGCCCCTGCTCGGCTTTCTGCGGACAATCAGCTGGGGCAGCTGGCCCTGATTTCTGCTTCATCCTCCCTGTGGGAGCTCACCTGTGTCCAGCTATCCCAACATTCCAGCTGTGCCCAGCTGCCCTGTGATTGTACAATCCCCCTCCTCCTCCACAAACCTCCCACGGCCCGCATTCCCAGAGATCCTGGTCCCCAGCCAGGTGTTTTGGGGAATGATGGAAAAGGGGGATCCAGTGGTGGAGCCAAGGAGGATATGAGCACCCCCGGAATTGCCTGCACGCTCCGTAAGGATGAGGCAGGGACAAGGATGCAGCAATGCCAATGCTCATCCCAACCTCCTGGCTCTGCCTGTGTGTCCCAGGGATTTGGGAGGCCCAGAGGTGCCTCTGCTGTGCTGGGTGCACGGTGGGCCCTGCTTGCAGTGACGTGGGTCCTGCAGAGCCCAGCCACCTCCCCTTCCAGCCCCCATCCTAAAGCCACGTCCTGAAACAAAGGAATGGAAAATTATTTGAAAGCTAGGATGAAGAGAGCTTGAATTATAAAAAGTTAGTTGTTTTTTGTAGATAAAAAAATACTAAAAACTGTTCCTAAGGACAGTGGTAGTTGGTGTTTGGAAAGGTTTTGCATAACAAAATGTGGCAGTTTTAAATTTCATTTTAATCCTCTCCAAGGTTCTATGTTGGCTGATAATTTACCCTGTGTGATTTTCTGTTGTGTTTTGGGTGACTCTCAGAGGAGGGGCAGGGCAGGTTGGAACACTGGGAGCAGAGCTCCTGCTTTGTCTGCTCCTCTCCTCCCTTCCAGCGGCTCGGGAGGAGCTGAGCCCCAAAATCCTGAGGAGCTCCGTCTCCCAGCACCCTGCCCGTCACGTTTAAACAGCCGCTGCTCAACCCGGGCTCCTGAGAAGGAGCTGCAGCTCCAGACACAGATCCCTGCCCAGTGACGTTCCTTTCTGCATCCCAGTCACGCCAAGCAGGGGCTGTGTTTGCTTCCCTGGGTTATTCCCGTGTGCTGGGGTGGTTTTTATCCGCAGCTGGCGCCGCAGGGGCTCCATCACAACGTGGAACAGCTCCGGCCAGACCCCTGAAATGCCTCTCACACAAACACGGAAAGAGGCTCCGTGCAGCAATTACTGAAGTGGCGCACAGGTTTCGCTGATTTGAGCGGCGCTCAAGTGCTGGAGGTTTTTCCTTCGTTAAGATAAACAATGGGACTAATTGGAAAGCCACAAAAACAGCTGTTAAGTGATGGGAGTGTTGGGAACTCTTCCCTGCTCCAGGTGACCAGAGGAGGCTGGAGATGGGGCGAGGGGAGCACCTCCTGTGCTCAGGTGAATTTTAATGTACCCTTGACTTTAGGGGAAAAAATGTAATTTACTGAATTGTGGAAGTTTGAAACCTGCAAGGAGATGACAATCCATGGATTAAAAGTGTAAACAAAGGAGGATGAAGGGACCCTGAGGGAGCTTCATTTTAAAATGGAACAGTGAAGGGAAGAGAGAGCACAAATTTATTTATATTACAATATTTATTGTGCCAGGCACTCACTCATGGGTCAGGAAATCTTCCTGTTCAAAGCTACCATGAAAAAAAGAGGCAAGAAAAGGGCTGGGTAGGAGGGGGAGCAGAAAGTGTTCCCAGGGATGTGTGTTGGAGCAAGGAACAGCCTTGCTGGTTATTCTGAAAAGGTCCAAATTCACACAGGGCTGTTTAAATACAACAATAACCTTAAAAATGTGGGGTATTGTCTGCTCACCCTCTGAGCTGTGGGGGAGAACCCAGTTTTGGAGGGGTTGAGAACTCCAGGACTGTTCCTGTACCAGGTTTAAGCACACATTGGCCACTTCTGGATTCGGGGACTGGGTCAGTGCAAAGCCCTTGGGGCTCCAGTCCAACCCAGAAACTGATGGTCAGCTCAGGATGCTTTTCCTGGGGTTGCCTGTGATTGTTTGGGCAGGACTGGCACCAGGTTTGTTTTTTCCTGAGGAATATCCAGGAAAATGTTTAAAATGCCATGGTTACCGTGCTGTCCCTGTCCCTGCAGTCTGGAGCCACCAGCTCTGCCTTCCCCAACATCCCCAAACAGCCTCTGCCCCCTCCCCAGCACCGCTTGTGCTTTTAATATTGACTTACCAAGCTGCTCTTATTGGCATTTTTAGGCTTAGGTGATTGATAGATTTTTCCTTAATTTCTTTAATTTCCGAATAATCCCCTGTTTTGATGTTTTATTGGATGTGCTGTGAGGTATTTATTGGTACACAGAAGTGCTGCTGGATTTCCCTTCGAGCTCAGTCCCTCTTTTGACAGGCACTGCCCGCTCACCAGTGCTCCCAGTTTGCAGTGGCCCCTGCTCCCCCCAGGCCTTTCCCGGGTGGGAGGCAGGGACTGGGAGCCGGGGCCTGTCCTCCCGCTGCTCAGGAGCCCTTCCCTCGCAGCAGACCTCCCAAACGAGCGGAGTCCAGACTGGCTGTCAGCAGGGACTGACGGCAGATTTACCCCGAATTGTTTGAACACCGCTCAGGAGAGGAGGCGGCTGTCTCCAGACTCGCTGTCTATGCCTTTTATCCACTTCTGACATAATTTATTGGAAATGAGAGGAATTGTTTCGGAACAAGCGTCTCTGACAGCTTGGCAGATTGATAGAGAGGTTTTCTGATTCCATCTCTTTTTTCTCTGTTGTTCCCAGTGATGCCTCCCTGCCCTTGCCAGTCTCTCCCGCAGCAGCGGTGTCGTGGATGAGGTGCTCAGACAGCCGCTCCTGCACGGCCATTGCAGGGGTTTATTTCATTATCTCATTTACTCGGGGCTGGCTCCTGCCTGTTTATCCTCTTAGCAGATCCCAAAGTTGTTTTAGTAGAGCACTCCCCTGATATGGATTTTGCGTAGCCTAGGAAAGACCCCCCGGCTCCCCTGCCAGGCCACAGGTGCTGAGCTGAGACCTGGGCACGCTGGGGCATTTGGGATCCAGTCTTGCAACAGGGAATGAGGCAGAATTCCCACTGTCTTTCCTGAGTAAATGCTGTGTTCCTGCTCCCCAGCTCCCAGGCTTGAAGGAAATCCCGTACTTTGCCCCCGTGAAATTGCAAAAAAGGAACTAAGGATTTTTTGGCTTTGCTTGTTGATGGCATCACTGAAATAGTGTTGGGGCTGTGGGCTCAGTGTGGGATATTCCCCCAAAAGAGGAGTGCAGGGTATGGTTGTCAGCAGAGCAACATCCCAGGAGCACAGCTGTTGATAAAGACACCTTGAAGAATTTTACCCAATTAGTCATTTTTAAAAGACTTCTTTCCTTTGTTCGGAGGAAACAAATAAATTAGGTTTCTCAAAGAATCCCCTGTAAATAGCAGGATTTCTGCTTAGCAAACAAGCATCTTCCAGACTCTTGCTCCTGTCCCTGCCTGATCTCCAGCCTGATGCCCTGAATCACGAGCTCCACTGCTGGTAGCAGTTCCCTGCCATCCATCAGTACAAATACTGGGGGCTCTGGTGAAAGACAATGGATTTAGTCCCTCCTGTCCTTACGACTCACCTGATGAGGTGACTGATGGCAAAATGGATCAGAGTCAGGATCTATTTGTGCTCGGGAAAACAGGGGTGAAACTGGGTTATTTACATTGTTCTCGCTGCCACTCCCCAGCCCCACGGGTAACACTTTTATTTCAGATCTTCATTTTTCTGCAAAACGTCTCAATTCCATCCCATGGTCCTGGGGTGGAAGTGTGGGTGGCCAGAGCAGCATGGGGATGGGATTTAAGGTCCGTTCCAACCCAAACCAGTCTGAGATCCCGTGACTGTGACAAGTCACAGCAGCAGTGTGTTTACAGGACAGGAGCAAAGCAGAAGAGGTTGTAGTGAGGAATGTCATAACTTTAGGGATATTTGCCAAAAGAAAAGTGGCTGGAAAGAGTTGGAAAATGTTGATGTTCAGTGTGTGCAGTTGTGACGATATTGCTGTGTCCCAGCTTATGGAACTTTCTGTTCCTATTTTAACTGGCAGTTTCTGAGTGAGAGCAGCAAACAATGGAAAACGTAGGATCGGAATTGCTGCCCTGACAAGGGTGGCTCAGAGGCAGGGCAGGACTGGCTGACATCCCTGTGGGATCCACTGAATTCCTCCCCCAAGGGGTGCCTGAGGTTTGACTCCTTGTTCCACCCCCCCCACACACACACAAAACCCCTTTTCCTTCCCTGTAAAGTCACTTTCAGGGCTGTGCCTGGTGGAATTTGGAGGTGTTTATTATTCTCCTCCCCAGCTCTCTCCAGATGTTTAGCTACAGGGTAGCTCTGCTGCACAGCCCCGTGCAGCTGCTGGGGAGAAGGAAATGCAGCATCTGTGCCTTGTCTGGGGAGCCGGAATTTCAGTCCCTGGAATGTGCCCCCAACTTGCAAGGAGCTTTTGCATTTCAGTTAAACTGACTTCAGAGCACACCTAAGATTTATTCCTGCCTTTCAAATTAACTTCCACATCCTCAGCCGATGGAAATTGCTGAGCCTCTCCCGAGCAGAGCTCAGTTTGCATGGAAGGGGATGTGGATCAGGGCAGAGAAAGGGGCTTTGTATCAGCCCAGGTATGGCTTGGCCCCTGGGGTCGTTCAGTGGAAGTAAAACATTTATTTGCTTAACAGAAGAAAGTTTTTTTATTATTTATATTTTGTAGGCTTTTTCTCCCTAAAATACATCTTTGTGAACTTATCATGCTTTTAGTATTTTAATTGAAACAAAATGTTATTCAGAATCATTGGGGTTTTTTAATATGCTTATTTTTGTTAAGAGGTCGGTTTTGGTTAATACATTTATTTTTAGTCTAGCAGAGTGCAAAAGGAAGTCAGTAATTTTTCCCTGATAAAATGACATTGGCACAATTCCCTATCACGATCCCAGCTGTGCTCTGCATCCTCATGGTTACACCTGTGATGTTTAGAGGAATCCCTGCCTCCCTACTCCCCCAAAAGCTCTGCTACCATTATTCAAATATTTGGAAAAGGGGTTCTGATGAAAAGGCGCCGTGGTGCTGAACGCTCTCCAAACCCTTCCCAGAGCATCTCCAATAAATTAGAGAGCCTGCTGTACAAATACTGGGTGTGAAAGCAGATGACTGGGGGGTACAGAGCGCGGTGGATGATTCCTCGTGCCATGGAGTGCTTTGGAGACATCCCCCTGTGGGAGCCTGGGAACACACGCGGCCCCTCCGCACCTGGAGAGACTTCCCAGGAATACTGGGCTGGGATGGAGCAGGGGCTGAGCCTGGAAAATAACTCAGAGTCTCTTCCCTGCCCACGCTTGGGATAATCCTCTCCTCCCCAGCTGTGCTGGGCTCTCAGGGGACTCTCCTGGCATCCCAAAGCCATCCCAAAGCCATCCCAATGCCATCCCAACTAACACATCCTTAAATCCTGGGAGAAACTCCCTCGTGGGTTCCTAAAATTGTGCCCCATTTCTCAACAACTCTGCACAATCAGCACCTTTCCTCTGGCCTTTTCTCTGGCATCAGCAGCCCCTGAGCTGACCCATCCTAGGAATACAAAGCTCTTTTCCCTCCCCCTGCCCCGCTGGAGCCGCAGCAGGAACTGGGAGCCCCTTTCTCCCTCCAAAGGCAAAGCAGCCCTTTTCAGCCTCTCCTAAATAGGTATCAATACCTGGCTTTTACAAACAAGAAGAATTAGACTTGGTAGCATTTTGCTATTTGAATGACCTACTCAGTGGAATTACAGCAGCAAACTAATCCTTTAGGAGAGATGGCTCTATCAATCTTGGGATTTTTCTAATGTGGAAGCTACTCAATTGCATCTCAGAAATCAGGGAGGTAATTACTCATGCAGACAGCACAAAATGAAAAAAAAAAAAAAGCAAGTTCTGCTGAGTATCCCTTTTAGGAGAAGCAGTGGAACAAGGAAAACAGCCTCTATAATCAGTCAAATTCTTCCACTAATTTTTCAGGTGTTGAAGGCTATAGTGAGGATACATGCCATGAAAGTTAACAAAGCAAAGTGGCTTTAATAGAGGGTTTTACAAGAGAAAAATGCCTCTTATTAGGCAAACCTACTATTTTAGATGTAGTTCCCCGTGTTACAACTTCATTGTTTAAAATAGACATGTTGGGAGATAAATGCATTCCCAGATGCCTTCGGAGGCGCTGGGCCGCGGTGACAACTCCCAGCTGTCCCGTAATCAGCCCCCCAGGGCAGGTGCTGGCCCTGCCTGACCTGCTGAGTGTCAGCACCTGCAGGTGAGGCCAGGCAGGGACAGCCTCGGAGCAGCGCTCACGAGTGCTGCTGGCTTCGTTTCCAATGCAAGGGACGCTGCGGTGACAGAGGGGAAGCCTGAGGTGGAACAGAAACCCGTAAATAATGCTGAAAAGAAAGAGTGCTCTGGATATTTGGGATTGCTTTGGGTCCTGTCTCGATTATTAGCTTTGAAATATTGTTGTCAGGCTGGACAGCTCCTCCTGCAGCAGAGGTTGGGAGAAGGGGGGGAATGGCGCTGTTTATTGAGAAACTTCTTACCCAGGGAAACTTTTCCATGCAACCTCTGACATGAACCCCAGTGAATTGGGGGGTCAGGTAGGAATCCTCCAACATGACCTCCAAACCAGAAAAAGTACTGAGATTTCTCTCTCTCTTGTGCTCTGATGTGACTTTGGGCTCCTCCACCCAGGGTAAGTCTTGTGCTGAACTTTCCCACGGGTATCAGGGACTTTGGGATGCTGAAGGGAAATCATAAAATCATGGAATGGTTTGGGTTGGGAAAGCCCTGTAAGACCTTGAGTCCAACCCAGCACTGCCAAGGCCACCACTAACCTGTGTCCCCAAGTGCCACAGGTCCTTTAAATCCCTCCAGGGATTTTAAACCTCTCCAGCCCCACCCTGTGCCAGGGCTTGCAGCTCTTCCAGAGTCTTGCAGGACTGAAGAATCGACTGCCTCAGCCTTGTCCACGTCCTTTGTCTCCTGCCCCGCTCAGCAGCACATTTTCCTTGGTCTTCCTCTTGGAATTGATTAAAAACACGTCAGGACCAGCACCACGGAGCTGTTCCCAAACCCCTGGTGCTGAGCCTTCCTGGCAAAGTGTAAAATGTGCTTTTAACGTGAGCCCTGTCCCTTTAAACACCCGTAAAGGATCAAACAAATCCTAGGAGAGCATTCCTGAATTAAACCAGGGGATGGCCACGGCCTCCTGCTGGTGTCAGGTGAGAGTGTCCTTCAACACCTCCTCAGGTGAGAAGTGTCACTCTTTGTCTCAGTGCTGAGGCTCCAGAGGGAACAGGGAGGCAGCAGGGCTGCTCTCACCGGTGCTGTCAGTCAGATCAAAAATCCAAGGGATGGTTTGGAACGAAGGCGAGGGCCCAGAGGGTCTCTCAGACGCTCCACAGCAGATGCCAGAGCAGGGGTGGAGGGATGCTCTGTGCCCGAGCTGAGAATTCCTGCTGCGCTCTGCCAGGCTCAGGCAGCCCAGCCTGTTCCCTCTCACGTGGGGCTTCCTTTGGAATGATGATATTTGGAGATTACTGATTAAGCAGAAATAAAGAACAGCGAGTCCCTCAGTTCTCGAAGATTTCTTGACTTCGACAGAGTTATGGTAACTTACCCTGCTCCAAATCGAGCTGGGAGAGAGAGCAGCAGTGCACATGAATTCCTGGCACTGCTCCGTGTCTGAGTCACTCCATCCATGCTGGGGCCTGAAACTCAGCTCTGTACCAGCAGGAATTTGGGAAGCTGTCCTGTCACATACCAGTTCCTCATCCTTTTTATTTTCCTTAAAGCAAACCCAGAAATGACCCGGAGGCTCTCCATCCTGTGCTCTGTGAGTTCCTGGGACACGTGGGCTGATCTGGGCGTTTTGCTGTCAGGGAATGGTTCCGTTATTCAATATCCATAAAGCTCCTTGAGGTCTCTGGGTGAAAGACCCCACAGAAGTGCAAAATCCTGGTTTATTCCAGGTTTTGGGGACAGAAGAGGGAATGCTTGACCCAATGATGGGAACAGCCTGGTGGGCTGGCCTGGTGTTAGTGGGATCTGTGAACCCCAGTGTTTATGGGGTATCCAGGTTTTTTATCCATTTCTAGCATCCTTCTAAATGCTCAGGCTGAGTGGACGTTTGCCAACACTTTGATAGAAGCAAAAGGTTTTTATTTTTAAATATTTTAAGGAAACAACCCCTTTTTCAGGCTTTGTCAAACATTTACTAAATTAGATGGAACTATTCCTCCTCCAGCATTTACAGATATTGGTGAATAATTGTCAGCACTCCTGTCTGCATGCTGGCAAAATAAGGGTATTGTTTTATCTAATAGTATGTTTATCTGATAAAGACAATTAACAGAGAAGACAGATCACCCCTCTCAAGGTGTGCATTTATTTCTATGCAGGCAGTATTTTATATGTTTATAGGACTATATGTATTTGCTGTTTGGGGTTTTATTAACAAGAGTTTACCATTTTTACAAGTTTAACTTGCATAAAATCACAGATCTTCCTTCAAAGCCAATGCATTAATTGCTAGAAAAGAACAGGAAAATATAAACAGCCTTTCAAGGGAATAATTTTCTAAAAGTCAGAATCTGCAAAGCTTATTTCTGATATCACGAGTGCAATGGCAATATTCACCAAGGTAAGAAACTCCCAGTTCAGGGCTGAAATCTTTGCTGCTCTTTTTGGAGCAGTGAGAGATTCATGTCTTCATTATAAAGATCTAGAGTGTATTGAAGGGACTGCTTAGAGTCAATTTAATCTGTAAGCCTGAGTTTAGTCACAATGCCAGCATGATACCCCAGAAAAGGTGCAGAGTGGATGAAGCTCAGACTGGTGCAACCTCCATACAGAAGTTTTCCCACCCCCAGCAGGTCACTCCACTGTGCTCATCTTTGTCCTGGAATTAACTTTATTTTGTATTTTTTCAAGCTCACAAAGCTGAAAATATTTCTTTTAGCCTTTCTGAGGGGGAATACACCTGCCAGAACCTTCCATCACCAGTCAGGCCATGGGCACCCAGGTGTTTCTGTTGGCCAGGAGCCTCCTGCCTTTCCCGGCCACTGCAGCCGCTCTTCGAGGGCTGGGCTCTGAAAACCATCCCCAGGGCCAGAAACAAGAATGTCTGCTGCCAGTCCTGGGAAGCTCCAAGGAAATGGCACAGGTGGGAAGGTTCCAGCACCACCAGGAGCCCGAAATGCGGCTGTGAGGGGTGAGGGTGCCCGGGAAGGCTGAGCTGCTGTTCCTCTGCCTTCCTGAGCACCTTCCCGGGGAAGGCCTGTGGCTAAACCATCCCCATGCTGGGGGTTTAACAGAGGAGTGCGGGTGGCACTGGGGACATGGGGCAGTGGTGGCCTTGGCAGTGCTGAGGAAGGGGTGGCCTCAAGGTCTGGGAGGGCTTTTCCACCCCAGCCCATTGTGAGGTGGGCCAGGGCCTCACTGCACACAGAACGTGCCCTGTCCTGTGTGGGGCAGGCAGTCACCGGGAGTGATCTCAGCTGCCCCTCACAGGAGCCTCTTGCTCTGAGCCACTCATCAAACCTCGTGTCCCCCACATGGGGAGCACCTGTACCCCAGGGCAGGTGGGGCTCAGCCCAGCCAGCGTCCCCTGCCCTGCCGGAGGCTGTGAATGCACTTTGCAGGTGCCAGCAGCTCCAGGGCCTGCCAGGGGAGGCTGCAAGCACAGCTCTGGGGCTGAGGGATTGGAGCAGATCCACCAGGGACCTCTGCCCTGCACTCACTCCTCCTCTAGCCTGGAAATTTGGTGAGACTCGTTCTCCTGGAGCAGGTATGTCTCGCCTCTTCTTTTGTGTCACAATTCAAACCAATCGAACAAATCATCTTCTCTGAGCAGCTCCATTATTTTTTCTGTGACACTGTATTGATGAATATTTCCCACTTAGTTAATCTGCAGAAACGAAAACCCAGCTGGCCTTCCCTCAGCCTGGCAGTGATTTAACAGCTGTGGATCTCAGCAGAGTTACCATCAGTTTGTGTTTACTTTTCATATCCTTCCCCGTGTCCGTGACACGTGGTGAGGCTCCTCGTGCCGATCCAATAACGTCTTTCCAGTTGCTTCTCCCCTAAAGAAAAGTTTTTATTTATGACTGTGCCTCCCTCTCCCAGCTGCCCTTTAGCCGATGTCAATCCATTTTACGTTACATTTCTGTCCATTCCACTTCCTTTGCTTCCCCAGACCTCAATCTGTGCACAGAGACCTTAATCTCTGATGTGGAACTTTGTCAGGCGCTGTCTGGGAGCCCAGGCAAGGAATCCCATGTCCTTCCCCACAGGCACGGCTGGGTGGGGATGCTGGGCTTTGCTTTCCACAAGTTCCAAGGGAAACTGGAGCTGGGAGCCTCCTGCAGCCCCTCCAAGCCCCCTCGTTCTCTGTGGGGACGTTCCTGCTCAGGCAAATCCCCCACTGCCTGGTGCACTGGGGCTGCTCTGGGAATATGACATTTACTGACAAAGCAGCTCAGCTCACATCGATTTTCAGGAGGAACACTCTGGTCCCCATATTTGACCAAGTGTGGAAGGGGTGGTTGTGATCCTGCCTAAAATATGCAACAGAAAAATGACAGCAAAGGCTTGTGCCAGTTCAGGAGCTGTTTTCAGATGTGTTACCAGGCACTAAATCTGCTAAAAATATCGATTTTTAGCACTACCATTGGGTAACTATTTTGTTTCATAATTCCCATTTCCCTTGGTCCACCTTCTTCCTCCCTCTCTGTAGCTTTCTAAGGAAACACAAAGATACAGATTTTACACAGAATGGATGGGGGGTCTTTGAGTGAGGAAGACGTGCAGGGGGATTTGCTTCGTGGTTTCCAGTGCTATTAAGTGCACACCAAGAGTTATTTCCTTGAAGTGTGTTTGCAGGGAAAAGTTAAATTGAGGGCAGGAAAAGTTGTGTATTGGTTGTATGTATTTTTTAAAAATATCAGATTTAATTTGTTTAGGAAGTAAATGTTATCACATTTGTGAGGAGGAGCACTTGATGTTTGTGGCACACTGTTAGTTCTGTCCCCGCTGAAGGCTTGGGAAGTCTCTTAATCGTGCTATAAATCAGTATTTATAAAATAGGTGATGTTTATCAGTTGGGGCGAGGGGGAGGTTTGCAGCCTTTGCAGGGGAGGTGTCTTGGAAGGACCGAGGATTTTGGTGCCTGCATTTTCTTGCCAGCAATTCCTGCTCCCTGACTCATCTGGGATCTAAGACAAATCACCCCAAAACAACATCTCAAAAAACCGCAATAAAGGACCCCTTTTACTGGCGCTGACTTCATCACACCCTGCTCCTTCCCACGTGCCCGGCCAGACAAAGGGGGAAGCCGAGGAACTGCGCTTCCCAGAGCCAGCCAAGGAGCACTGGGCTGAGAGGGGCCGAGCGGTGCCTTCCCCGGGACTGCCCGGCTGCTCCCTCCCTCCAGCTCCGGCTCCCTTCTCTCCCACACCTCCGGGAGCTCCCTCCGTGCCTCCCCCCGGCCTCAGGGCTCCTGCTCATCCGCAGGGATGGGTTCAGCCCACGGGCATGTGTCGCATGTTGCCCCTGGAATGTCCCCTCTGCCCTCTGCTGTGAGCACAGCCATTGTTTGGTGCCTTTCCCTGCTGCCCAGAGCTGCCTCTGCCCGTGGCACGGCCGGGGCTGTGCCAGGCTCCCGCTCCCTTCTCGCCTCCTCCTCCGGGACAGCAGGGAAAAGGCAGAACGGAGTTTGTCCCTCTCACTGCCGCCCGTGCGTGGGAAACGCCTCTTCCTTCCAAATCCTCTCCGAACTCCTCTCCAGGCACTGAGGACGGCTGAGGGTTGGAGAAGAGAAGGGTCCAGGGAGAGCTCAGAGCCCCTTGCAGGGCCTGAAGGGGCTCCAGGAGAGCTGGAGAGGGACTGGGGACAAGGGCTGGAGGGACAGGACACAGGGAATGGCTTCCCACTGCCAGAGGGCAGGGATGGATGGGATATTGGGAAGGAATTCCTGCCTGGGAGGGTGGGGAGGGAGGCTCTCTTATCTTTCCATCATTAGCCAGCAATCAGCCTTTTCTTGATGATTTTTTCCTATTTCATTAATTTAGCCAAGTTAGCCCCAATTTTTGTGCATTGCCTTCAGTAAATTCCACTGATACACTTTGTAATTTCCCCTGATGTAACTTTAATGCTGTGTCATCCCTAATAACACGATACAGAAGTTAGGGGATAGTTGATTAATATTCTGCAGATTAATAAGAATTCTCCTGCTTCCCTGAAGCTGTTGCCACTGCTGCTGATGCGAGCAGCCCAGTGCTCCTGTTTCAAACACACCTGCAGCCCCGTTCATTTACAGACACCTGTTTTTCTGTTTAGCTTACGAACGTACAGAGAGACTCTGCCTCTACTGAATCAAAATGAGCTCAGCCTTGGAAAACTTTAAAAAAGGTTTTTAATAGGTTTTGACTTAACTTGTGGCCACGGTGCATTTAAAAAGTAGAATTTATAAAAGCAGCAGTGGGTGAAAAAAAATGCCATTTTCATGCAGTATTTGCCTGTGCCACTATTGCTCAGTTTGGATTTAATTCAAACGGAGCCCCAGCCTGTCTCTTCCCCCGTCCTCCTGTTTTATTAGAGAAGATGCTCGCCTGCATTAGCCACTTATTAGATAAATACAGGAAAACTGCTTGTCATTTATGGGTTTATCCATTATCATCTCGCCCATCGGATAGAGTAGCCTGATTTCAAAGTGACAGCTGGTGGAACCTCTTCTTGATACATGCTAATCCAGTTTTTATTATGGAAAAATTGCCTGTGCTTTCAGGGAGTGAAAGGCAGTTACCAGGCGTCGCTGCTGAGGGCGGGACCTTGTGATCTCTGCTCTAACAGCCTAAAAATGAACCATTATCTCCCGGGGAAACGGCGTCCGGGGAGAACACGGACAGGGACCGGCGTGGCGTGGGCACGGCAGAGCGAGCAGCTCCTCTTGCTGGGCCGGTCCTGGGGGGAATGAACCAACCCCAGCCCTCCTGCAGCCACGCTGTGGGGTGAGGGGTGCGTTTGGGGGGCACAGGGCTGCTCCCCTGGCTGCGGGTGGGGAGATCGAGGCACTGGGACGGTGCCTCCCGCTCTGCCCCGGGTGGGAGGGAAGGTGTGAGAGCAGAGGGATTGAGTGGCCCTGGTGCCTGGGGAGGATGTGGGGCAGGGCTGGTGCTTGGGGCCCTGCAGGTTCTCATTCCTGAGCCTCCACGGGGTCTGCTGGGATTCAGGCAGCACCTGGAGATGGACAGGGTTGGGACGGACCAGGTAAAATTCCCAATAAATTCAGTACAAGCCTCAGAACCTGCTGGGGAAGGATGATGAGGGGACGAGCTTTAAAATGAGAGACAATATTCCATGACACCAAAACCTGTTATCCCCAAATCCCTGGAACACTGAGCCCCTTCTCCCCAAGATCCCACCCAAGGCAGGGCAGCTGCTGCCTGTGCAGTGCAGAGGAGCAGCTCCTTGGAGCTGCCACTCCTGGATGGCAGCTGGCAAGAGCAGTTGGCTGCTCCGCTGCTCCCCGATTATTAATTTATCACTAAATTTATTAAAAGTCGCTAGATAACAGAATCTTGGTTAATTGAGAGAATAATAGATGTTCCAAGCCTTGATTTCTTTTCCCTTTGACTTTATCAGATCTCACTCGCTCCAATATGCAGGTTTAACCCCTGGTTTCAGTCAAACACTCTGGTTTAAATTTTGAATTAGAGAAGAATTAGCACCGTGTCATCCAGGCTTCACTTGCTTTCTGAAGCTTAAACAAAAAGTTTTATCAAAGCAGGGAGTCTGTGGAGGTTAAGTGCCCTTGCATGTACAGACCCTTAAAGACACTTTTCTTAGAGGCACTGACAGGAAAGAAATAGAAAAAAACCTCTCAAATGGAGCCATTTAAAAAAAAAAATTAAAAAAGAGGAGGAAGACAAAAAAAAATTGCACTTCTTTATTCTTCTGACTCTGTACAAAATATTTGTTTTACTGTCAATATGCTCTGTGTGAGCTCTCTGATTTTACTGAACTCGGCTGGGTTTGAGGCAAAGCAGCAGGAATTTGTGCGCACACGTCTGGCTGCAAGCAGCATTTTGAGACATTCAGCAGTAAAATTTGATATTGATTATGGAAGTAATGGTGAAGGAAGTAGGGCAGCAGGGAGGAACCTTGGTTTTGTCAGAGCTGGGCTGGTTAGTCCCCAAAAACTCAGGTATTTCTGTCCGGTGTGAAGTTGAGTTCTCCTCTCAGTGCAGCTCATCCTGGAGTTTAAACAATTCCTTTGGTGGGGATTCCTGACCTTCCCACAACACCTGGAATGGAATTTCCCCGGGTGCTGCATGACACTGTTGTTTTGGTGAGGCCATGTTAATTATTTCATAAAGAAACCAAGTGGCAGCCTCAGATCTGGTTTGGATGCTCAGCAAGGAGCTGGTTTAAGCTCCACAGAGAAATGGGGGCTGTACATGGAGTGTTTATGGGACCCAAACTCGCTGCTGTGGGTTTGGGGTATGAAGCAGCCCCTGCACAGAAATTTGGGGTGGAGACCTCCCTCTGCAGCTCTCCCAGCCTGGTACAGCCTCAGCTCTAGGGAAAAACAGGCTGTGAACTTATGGAGTATTTTGTTGGGGGATCCCTGTGTTGGGAAGCTGCCTAGAGATGGATGTGATGATACTGAAACTATTCCATGTTCCTCCAGATCCTCTCGCTGACCATGGTGAATATGTGGAGGGTTTGGGCCCGGCTTTGGAAGGGGAAATGTTCTGTTCCCTATGCCTGTTTCTCGTGCATGTGACATATGTTCTTCTGTACTGTGGAACACAAAATCCCAAAACTTTAGGAAAGGGATGGGGAGGATTCTGTGGGCCCAACCACGGCCCATGGCAGCACGGAAGTGGGAGCATTCCCACCACTGTTCCCAGCTGGGACTGATTTCCTCCTGTATCACAGGCCCCGAATGAGATATAAATATAGATAAATAGGCACATGGTGGGCTATGGATGGCGTTTCATCCCCCATTCTGAATTTCCTGGGTTTCGTGGATTTAACTTATTTGAACACAGTTTTCTGTGATTTAATATAGAATTATTTTAGATCAGAAACTGGTAGGAAAAGAGCTGACACTCTTTTTGCTGCTGCCTCCCCCTCCCCGCCCCCCTTTTTAAAGGAAAGAGCTTTATCTTAATTAAAGTTTAATTAAGGATCACGTTTGGCAGTACTTTTCACACCGATCTACACCAGCAGATTTTCTAAGGCTTAACTTTATCGTGCAGAAAATCCTCTTTTATTACTCCCAACCTGTTGTAAAAGCTGTTGGCACAGAGCGATGGCTGCTTCATTCAGTGGCCTTGTTTGCCGCTGGAAAATTCCCAAGTCTCTGGAGATAGCACCACTGTGGTTCAATTTAATATCTGTCCTATCACTACAAGACTCTAGCTCATTATTAATGATACTATTCATTAATTTCTTGTTGGGCTGATGTTGTTATTTATTAAAATATTAAAGAAAGCTCCTGAGACACATACATAATGAGGGACACCTCCGTCTCGCTCCTGCACCGGCGCAGGGAATGGATTTCGTGGAGCTTTGCCCCCACCAGCAGCCTCTCCTCCCTCATTAGTCCTCCCGGCTCTGAGTGACACCGTAAATCCATTTTGTGCTCGGCCCAATTGGCGCCTCTTACAAATGGGGGGCTCTCTTTTTTAATGAGCCATTCCTATGCAAAATGAATTGACTGCTGTCTAACTCATCTAATCTGCCCCTATTTGGGGGAAGGACTAAATTGCCTATATTTATACAGGGAATAAATAAAAGCCGACAGATTTTTTCCCTTTCCGGTCTTACATTTGGAAAATTTCAACATCATAAATTCTGGGCTTTAAGGACCTGCCACCTCAGTTAACTAAAGCCCAGCGTGACATTTAGAGGCGTGATGGTTGTATTTAAAACAGCCTCCACCAGCAGTTTGTGCCCCGCCTCGGCCGTGGGACGCCCTCCCTCCCGCGCCCAGGTATCGCCTCCAGAAATTCCGAGGGCTCTTGATGTATGGCTCACCCTTTTCAGCAGAGGATCTCAGACTTGCAGCACTCGAAGCCGCGGGAAGGAGCCGTGCACGGCCAAATAAATCAAATAAACTCGTAATTAATTTAGCGGTGATGTCACGCGCCTGGGCTGGGTGTTGGAAGGGGGACCCGTGTTAAGGGTCTCTTTTGGCTGGCTGGGAAGGATGAAATCTGCATAACAATCGGGGTGGCATCTGAAGGTGAAGTTTTAATTTGTCCTATATGGTTGTTATTTTCACCCCGTGCAAATAATGACGGTGCTGAAGAAATACCTCCCTGTTTTCCGAGGATTAGCTGGGCATAATTGCAGCCTGGTTTGATCCCTCTTTTAATAACGGCCCCTCTCAGCCGCAGCCCCTCCAGCAGCTTTGTGTGGATCGAAGCTGCTTCCATTTGCACACACCTCCAAGGCTTTGTGCTGGGCAGTCGGGGCC
Organism: Ifrita kowaldi; assembly: GCA_013398055.1. Taxonomy (NCBI): domain Eukaryota; kingdom Metazoa; phylum Chordata; class Aves; order Passeriformes; family Cinclosomatidae; genus Ifrita; species Ifrita kowaldi. The sequence goes on along the minus strand of VZRS01013276.1, from coordinate 73,925 downwards.
GTTTGTTTCTGAGAGGAAAAACCCCTTTCCTGGTACTCAGAGCAGGAGATCGTGGCACAGCACCCTGACTGTCCAAACAGCCCCGGCTGCCGGGCACGGGGAGTGGGGTGGCACAGGGACTGCTGCTGACCTGGCAGGGAACATTTCCTTACAAAAGGAACTTCTGGAGGCTGTTCTTCCTTTCCTTCTTGAGACAAAATATGAGTTCCTGAAGTGACCACTGCACTGCTTTAACAACGGGTCTGTAAATTTAGAAACCCCGCTTATTTAAACAGAGTTAAGTCCTTTTATTGTGTTTCTTGCTGACAGTCTGGCCTGGCCACATGGATTCTCCAATTCCTTTCCTCAAAATTGACACAGATTTAGTATAATTCAGATGTTGTTTGTTACCTCCTGAATAGCTTTGGCTGGCAGGGGTCTGTCACTGCCAGGTGAAGTTCTGGACATCCTGGCCCAGGGCTGCTGGGCTCGGCCTGCAGCTGCTGTGTGGGGTGGGATATTCCCTCAGGGGGGCCATGGTGGAAGGGCTGTGTGGGGTGGGATAATCCCTCAGGAGGGCCATGGTGGAAGGGCTGTGGTCAGGGTGGGATATTCCCTCAGGGGGGCCATGGTGGAAGGGCTGTGTGGGGTGGGATATTCCCTCAGGAGGACCATGGTGGAAGAGCTGTGTGGGGTGGGCTGTGGGTGCTCAGGCCCAGCCTGGGGTAATTAGCACTCATTTGTGTGAGCAGGGTTTGGCTGAAACTGTTCCAGTAGGGACACCTGGGAGTGGGGTGCCCAGAGCAGCTGTGGCTGCCCCTGGATCCCCGGAAATGTCCAAGGCCAGGCTGGATGGGGCTTGGAGCACCCTGGGGTACTGGAAGGTGTCCCTGCCTATGGCAGGGGTGGCACTGGATGATGTTTAAGGTCCCTTCCAACTCAAACCAGTGTAGGATTCCATGAAAGTGGGCGTTTTTTACACCTCTAACTGGTGTGGTGGCAAACACATTGAAGGTGTCTCAGCCTTGAGTGCAAAGTTCAATGAATTTGTGGTTTTCCCCACAATTTTAAACAGTAGCTTACCAGGCAGTTTTGAATTAAATTTTTGAATAAACATTTTAAGGGGTTTTTCCTGAAGATCCCCCCAGTGGGTGTTCCCAGGAATGTTGTTTAGGCTCTGGGGTGGGAGTGGCTCCCTTGCAGAAGGGTTCCCCCCTGCCTGGGAGAGCTCGTTCGGGTACAATCCTCTTTCTGACAATTGTTTAATACTCTGCTCACACCTCCAAAGTCTGTCTAATGCATGTGAGAGACTCTGAGTGATGTGAGGTCACCAAATGAGGCAGTTCTGCACCAGGAGGTCTGGGGGTGAAATCTTAATTTTGCCTGGACTAGGAGAAAGTCTCTTGTGAACCTAAAAATGAGCAGATGCCACTTGGCTCCACTGAGGGTGTCCCGGTGCTCCTGTAGGAACTGTGACCTGTGCTCAGAGCTACGAGTCAAAGCTCAGTGTCATTAATGATAATTAAAAGGATTGGAAAGGCTGGGGTTCCCCAGCTGCAGAGGATGGAGCAGGGAGTGAATGGAACTACTGAAGGAAACAGGTTCCAAACCTGTGTGCCCAAGATCTGGGAAAACTTGGGAAAAAAGAGACCCCTGTGCCTCAGACTGAGCAGGGATATCTCTGCCTGACTGGAATGTTCACACAGTTTCTTCCTGCATGGTAAAATTATCAGGGTCTGGTCATGAAATCATGAGGGGGTTGTTTGGTCAAAACTCAGTGGCACAATCAGAGGTTTAGTTCTGTTTCCTGGTGTTTTATTTTCAAGGCCATTCCCTTGGAGGGTTTTCTTTTTGGGCCCGTATTTGTACAGGTACAGAGTGGCAGCATTGCCAAGTCAGGTGTAAAACCCACCATGGGATCACACCACGAATTTGCTGGATGATAATGATAATGATAATAATAATAATAATAATAATAATAATAATAATAATAATAATAACTTTGCATGCTTTTCTTTGAATAGTACATTTTCTTGTGAATAATACATTTTCACACAAATAAGCCATATCATTTTGTTGTGTGGTTTAGGGGACATGGTGGTGTTCGGTCACAGGTTGGACTCGGTGCTCTCGGAGGACTTTTCCAGCCTAAATGATTCTGTGATTCTCTTTTATTCTTTACTTCCCAAAACACTGTGGGTCGCTTGAAGCTCCTTGAACGAAGCCGAGCCCCGGCATTGCCTTTCCCCCGTTGCTGCCTCTCTGGAAGCCCCCAGCCGTGCCATATTCCCGGCTCATGGCTAAAGCCAGCAGGGCTGGAGCTGTGCAGCGCAGTAAATCCCCCTGGCCTCGGCCTCTCCGTGCTGTGCCCGGGGCCAGCTGCAGCATCCGCGGCAAATCCCACCAGGAGCTGCATCCACAGGGCAGCCCTGGCCCCGGAATGGAATCTGGAATCTGTCCCACTGCTGCCTCCAGAGGAGCGGGGTATTTAGGGAGAGCTGTAATTAAACACCCGCCCGTTGATTGGGAAACGCCGCAGTTGTGACAGTTCCTGGAGGAGCCACCGCAGCCACATAACAGTTTTACTTCAAAGGCTGGTTTGTTTTTTTTTTTTCTTTGCCTTCTCTCAAGGAACTCTGAAGGTTTTAATCAGATTCTGGGTGTAGCTTTTACTGAAAATGTGCTGCCGGAGCCAGCGGAGCCCCTGGCACCGCTATTCCATGTGATTTGTGGGAAGGGACAATTTGCTGGAGGTCTCCGAGGCTCTGTGGGGAGGGTTAATAACTCCTGGAGAGGTGGGAGAAAAGAAAGAATTTTATGTCTCCTGCAACCTGCAAGTCTGTGAAATGTTTCCAAGTGTAATTTTCTTGAAGTTAAAGTTGAGGTTATTAAGGTTCACTTAGCAGATAAAGTTTGCCACAATTTTCTTGGTCTCTATGATCAGATGACAAGATTTCTAATTTATAAAAGCAGAGCAGGATGTTGGGGGCTCTGAACCGTGCTCAGGGGATACACCCAGGGCCTCCCAGCTCCTCTCCTTCACATGTATTTTTATTTACAGGGAAATTTGAAAGCAATGCATTGAAGTTCCCCCAGTAACCCTCGGAGCTGGTTTCAATTTGTTTGCCTTTGTAAAGCTCGGCATAAGCAGTGTGGAGGTCGGGAGCTGGGGGTCCTGCTGGCAGCCCAGGGTGCTGCTACCCCAAACCTGTGGAATTACTGTGTTCCTGAGCATTTTATAAACGGGCGTTCTGCTGAAACTTCTGGGAAAACAGGTCACCTTTGAAGGAAGAACAGGTTAATGTCAATGTGGAGAAAACCAAAGCGGTTTTACAAGGAATTTAGAGGGAAAGAAGTGTTTTCATATGGAATGTGGGTTGTTATTACATTCCTGACTTCGTGACTCTTGGTGCAGTCATTGTTTGGTGCTTTAAAAAACACAAAGGGGTGCTCGGTATGGATGTGAATTTATTTGTTCCAGGCAAAGCACAGTCAGGATTTCTGGGCCGTGATGCAGCTGATGGAGATCTCTGGAGTTTGTAATGGTATCATGATAAAAAGAACCACTCAAACAGAAATGTGAAGCTCAGCCAAATCTGCCTCGTTTCATTTCGTGCTCCCCCTCATGGGCTGCAGCAGAATTCTACCAGCAAAGCTGCTGCTCCCTTATGGAAAGTAGGACGGCCCTGGAAGTGTCCCAGGCCAGGTTGGACGGGGCTTGGAGCAGCCTGGGACAGTGGAAAGTGTCCCTGCCCATGGCAGGGGTGGCACTGGATGGGCTTTGAGGGCCCTCCAACCCAAACCAGTCTGGGATTTTAAATCATGCCCAAATCAATTCTTCACCTTCTTTTGAATAAACTGAGCAGGTTAAATTTGTGTTTCCCTCTGTAGCTCTGTCCACTTCAGTCACTCCTGTGGGGCTTCTCAGGGCCTTCTTGAAATTTTCAACCTCTTGTTTTGGCATGTGGACACCAAAGGAGGCCAGGCTGGGCCACTGATGGTCTCACTAATACAACAGGGGTTGATAAATCCACCTTCCAGTTCCTACTCGCTCTCCACTTCCCTGTCACTGACATAGTGGTTAAAGAACTAGAGAGCATGAAAAGTTATTTCTGACCTCTTGCAGTCGTATTAGTATAAGAGAACAGCACCTTTCATATCAGCGATGTTTGTTGTATTAATGAGGCAAAAATAGCCATTAACAGGCCCTGAGCATGCACTTGAATTTCAATAAGTGCTTTCTGTGCAGAGCCAAGCAGAGATTACACATCAGACTTAGCTGCTACTGGGGATGGCCAATTTTTAAAACACAGACACTTCATTTGGAAGGTTTTCTAATGCTAAGATGGAGATCTTAAATTAAATACCCGATCATCTAAACTCATCCAGTGTTTGATTTTTAGGTCTTACTGCTTCATCCAAGCTCAAGATGAAAAGACAGGCGTTAAAATGTATAAATATGCTCAGTTCCTCAGCCAGCTCTAATTGCCTAATGCCCTTCCACACGTTACTTAAAATGGATCACGACTTAAGAAGACTTATGTACATTCCATGGATAAAATTTATTGATTTCCTGCTCGTCTCTCATGGCAGAGGAGAGCACAAAGACAGCGGTGTGTCTCATACAGCAATTTCAGCCTGCCCCAGCACTGCAGTTGAGCCAGAGCACAACCTCCTCCATCTGTGCAACTCATCAAACCCTGAAAAACACACGCTGCCCGTGCTCTGCAGGGAGGGAAAACAGCAGGGCCCCCGGGCAGGCAGTGCCCCCCTTGCTGTGAATGGCACACGGAGCTCCAGTGGCTGCGGCAGACGGATCCGGAGTGTCCCTGTGAGCCCCGATCCCTGCCCGGCACTGCCAGGCTCTGCCGGAGCTAATCCCGGCAGCCAGAGCCCGCTGCAGGGCCAGCTCAGCCACACCCAGGGCTTTGGGGGCTGTGTCCCTGCAGTGCTGCTGGCTCTGCCTGGGGCTGCGCTGGGAGCGGTGGGTGCCGCTCACGGCCGAGGCCGTTCGGGGTGGTTCAAGCATCGCCCTGAGAGCGCCGACAAAACCCCTGGTCCTGTTCATGCTCAGTGATGGAGCTGCAGCCAGCGCTGGGAACGTGCTCATGGCTGTGCCCACACGTCCTGCTCGGGGTGCCATCCATCCATCCATCCATCCATCCATCCATCCATCCATCCATCCATCCATCCATCCATCCATCCATCCATCCATCCATCCACCCATCAATCCATCCACCCACCCANCCATCCATCCATCCATCCATCCATCCCCGAACCGGCAGGTGGGAATAAATGGAGCCTCTCGGGGAGCTCCGCTCTCAGCTGCAGCCAGAACACATCCCTGCCCTCAGGTGCCAACAATTACAGCCCAAACCGTGCTCTGCCACCTTCCCTTGGCTCAGATTAGGGTAAGGTTAAGGACTCTGCTTGTGCCAGGGTTTTGGAAATATTGGATGTGTACTGCAGGGTTTTTTCAGCACTCCAGAACATCTATTCCCTGGTGAGTTTTTCCTCCTTGCCATGCTCTCAACCTCTTATCTTTCAAAATAAGGAAAAGTATAAATCTATGCTTCTCAAGTTAAACATTGGGTCAACAGCAGTTTTGAGGTATGGGTTTATGTGTATATACCAGTCCTTCCAGGCATATTTGGTTTTGAACGATATTTTTAACAAGAAAATACATAGAGAGGTACTTTTACACCTTTAGAAAAATACATAGAGAAGTTATTTTATTTTATTAATTAAATTAATAACTAATTCTGTATTAAACTGGAGTTATGCAAAAATATGTAGGCTCACACTCAGGAGGTAAATCTGTTATGTGCAGGCTTAGAATCATAAAATCCCAGAATGGTTTGGGCTGGAAGGGACCTTAAATCCCATCCAGTGCCACTCCTGCCATGGGCAGGGACACCTCCCACTATCCCAGGGTGCTCCAAGCCCCGTCCAACCTGGCCTGGGACACTGCCAGGGAGGAATTCCTTCCCAATATCCCATCTAACCCTGCTCTGTTTCAATGTGAAGCTATTCCCCCTCTTCCTGTCACTCCAGGCCCTGTAAATTCTCTCTCTCCATCTTCCTTGTCGGCCCCTTCAGGTACTGGAAGGCCACAATTAGAATTTATACCATTAGAATTTTATGCCAAATTGAATACAAAATTTTAAATTAACCACCACCAACAACAAAAAAGTGCAAAACTTTCAGAAAGTTTCAGGAAAAAAACCAAACCCCCACACCTGACTTGCATTTCCCAGACCATCTGCATGAAAATCATTTTGATTCCCTTCTCTCAGGCTGCGTGTGCAGGCGTTGTGTGGCTGTCATTGTGCTGCTGGAGGTGTGTGAGGTGGGAGTCAGGTGGGCACGGCGAGGGGAGATTGATGGAGCCGTGTTGGGCTAATACAGAGCAGGAGATGCTAAAGGCTTGTGACGCTCACATTTGCCTGTTCTATTACTGTGCTCTAAATGTTGTTTCCTCGGTGGCTCCTGAACTGATATTTCACTCATCTCAACCGGCTTTATTTAAAAAAATGACTAAAGCCCCCCCCAAGAAAAATGAAAACAGAAGAACAAAATAATCTCGCCCTCATTTTCCGTGAAGGCATTTTGGAGGCTCCCAGGCCGTTGTTTTTCATCTCAGATTAGAGGGGGCTGTGCTCATTCAGAAAACCTCCTCTGCATACATGGGGCTGATGCTGCCGAGCTGGGGGGGCAGGGGAGATGGAGAAAGGCTCTGCAAACCAGGTGCTGAGGTGCCTTTAATAGGGCAGGAATGGGTGATTGTCCCTCGGCTTCCTGGGGATGAGATTGGGTTAAAAACCCCAACATTTGAAAATACACGTTAAATGTAAGGAGGTGGTTTTGCATGTGAGGTGAATACAGGATTTGATTGGGGTGGGGTATAACAAGGTCAGTCTGTCAATAGATCAGAAATTAGGGCAGGTTTGGGATGGGGGGACCTTAAATCCCATCCCATCCCACCCCTGCCATGGCAGGGACACCTCCCACTGTCCCAGGCTGCTCCAAGCCCCAATGTCCAGCCTGGCCTTGGACACTGCCAGGGATCCAGGGGCAGCCACAGCTGCTCTGGGAATTCCTTCCCAATATCCCATCCATCCCTGCCCTCTGGCAGTGGGAAGCCATTCCCTGTGTCCTGTCCCTCCATCCCTTGTCCCCAGTCCCTCTCCAGCTCTCCTGGAGCCCCTTCAGGCCCTGCAAGGGGCTCTGAGCTCTCCCTGGATCCTTCCCTTCTCCAGGGGAACATTCCCAGCTCTCCCAGCCTGGCTTCAGAGCCGAGGGGCTCCAGCAGTGCTGTCAAACATTCAATTCCTATTTTCTATTAATTTTTCCTTCTCCCTGTTACATGGGGATGTCCTGCCCTGCCTCGTGGCAAACACGAACCAGGACACAGCTTTCCACATGAGCCATGCTCATCTTGGATTCCTGTTCCTGTTTGCTGTGAATTGCAGCCCCTGCAGGAAGGGTCACAGATCCGTGCCAGAACAGCCCAGCTTCACCTCCGTGTTTATAGTGGGTGTCCCTAAAAACCCAACGGGAGGAGCCCACCCTGCATCAGCCGCAGAATTCAGAAATCAGGAGGAAACCACAAAGTTTCTCCCAGGGAAAGTGTGTCTTTTAGGACAATGTGACTTTTAGCTTAGACAGAAAGGATTTGGAATTTCTTGACAGGTTGAAGTTGAGAATTTGGCTGATTTTTCTCTTGAAAAAATGAGCATTTCTGTGCACCTGGGCACAAATATTCTGTGTATTTGGGCTGGATTTCTTCTGTTTGGGCTTTTGATTTTGGTTTTTTGCTTATTTCTTTATTTTCATTTTTTAAGCAGTCATCCTTTTACTCTCCTTTACGCCAAACACATTTTTATTGCAAAATATTCTGTGGCCCACAATTTCTCATTTTGCAACGCACCCCGTCTTTTTCTCATATTTTAGTTGGAGAGAGGTTCCCAGGACTGAGCAGTGGGCAAAGCTCTGTTTCCCCGGAGTGTGAAGAGCTTTAAACCCCCTCCCCACAGGTTTTCCATTCCTGCTGCAGGCCGGCGTTCTCCCCTCCTTTTCTGATGTCGGGCTCTCAGAAACACTTTCAATATTCCTCAGTGGCTTTGCACTGGAAATCTCCGTGCCCTTATTCCGGCTGGGGTTTGATGAGCGCTGCTGGCACTTATTACAGATTAAAATCACATTCAAAGTCCCCTCGTTCTGAGCTTTTCCCTAATCCAGGCAGAATCAGCCCCGCTCATCTGCTCCGCACCCCCTTCCCTTCCCTTCCCGAGCTTTTTGCCACCCGGGTGGAACTCCTGCTATCTGATTTTTTTCTGTGCTGCTGCCATTAGAGGGAAATGATTTTTCTTCAGTTTGCTCAAAGCCAGATTTAAAGGCAGGTCCCCGAGGCAGCAGGAAAGTCGATCCCCTAAGCTACTCCCTCATTGTTTGCTTTTTTACATGTAATATCCCATTTCTGAGCTGGGCTGTAATTTAAAATACAGCACACGCTACGTAAATACATCCCTTAGAAATGGGCTAATATGACATTTAATGGAAATTAACTGCTTTTTTTGTGGTGTTTTGTTGCACCGCCACCTGAAAAATGGGTAAATCCACTTTATATACACAGAAATATTGCCCAGGCTTTGCTTTTTGGCACTTTCTTGACTTTAAATGCATGTAGCTGCATTTATGCTGCTGAGCTCGTTTAAAATATATCCAAATATATGTAATTTTAACTACAGCAGTCCACCTAAGAATTCCACCTGCATCTCTCCCCCATTAGTTATGTACTTATAGCACTGGAAAATGCAGAGATCCATGGGGAAATTCCAGATAAACCCTCGTATTTATTGCAGGGCTGGAGCAGCAAAGGGTTACTTGAGCCCAGGCATTGTAGGTACAAGCAACAGGACTCCATTGGCTTTAATTTGTCCATGTCTTTCATTTGATACTCCCAGTATTAATAGCTTTGCAAGGAAATTCTGCAGTCATTAATCATAATAATTAATCAGATCCAATTATATTGCATATAAATGCGAACAAATTGCTGAAAAAATAATGATCTATCACCAACATGTCACGAGGAAAAAGAGACTAAAATAGTAATTAGAAGCAGGGATTTAGTTGTGTGCAAGTACTCTGTGCCTGATTTTAGCAGTGTGATGATCTGATGATGTAATTAGTGGGAAGAAAGTCAAGCAGGCTTTTGCAGCAGACCCCTTAATGACTGTGCAACGCAGGAAAAAATATCCTTGCATTGCTGACTGCTTTTATATTTACCATTAAACCCTTGCTGGTTTACAGAGATGGTTGGAAAAATATGGCTTCTGGCATTTTCCACCCAGCTTGCCTTGAGATGCTTCAAAAATATTCAGAATTGCCCCCAAAACTGGGGTGGGGCAGCAGCGCTTTCCCCTGCACGAAGGGTGTGATCCGGGTGTAAACCTACTCATTCTGGTAAACCTAGGAAATCTGCTCATTCTGGGAAATCTAAATCTGGGTGTAGCAGATTTAAACCCATGCCTAGGTTTAAACCCATTATTAGTAGCATTAAATCCAATGCTAATTCTGATTTACTAAAGCTGCTTCTGTGGAAACACTCTGTGAAGGGCCCCCCATTTTCCTGCCACTGCCTGGTGCTGGATAACCAATTTCTGCTCAAAGCAGCCAGGTTTTTATGTTTCATTTTCTCAACCCACCCTTGGTGTGGCACAGGACGCCCCGTGGCAGTGCCAGCCCCAGGCCCCCTCTCCCACGCCCACCCCTCCTCTCCCTCAGAGGCAGATTTTGGGTGCCCCTGCCATGCACGCCCTGCTCGGCACACGCTGAGCGAGCACTAAACCAGTGCTTTTAGGAACAGCACCCCCAAGTCTTTAAACTCTCGTGCCCTGCTCCAGTGGATTACACTTGAAACAGTGACTGAAGATTGATGAGCAGGTTTATGACAGATTTGCTACTTGAAAATAAATGTGAAGTTCATCATAGTTTTCAATACTAAGCACTGCACTTTCCTGCCTTTGATCTGGGTGTTGTGACTACTACAAAGAAATAAAACCTTATCTTACCTTTTCCAGCATCTACTGCAGAAGACCTCAATAATGCATAAGAACATCTGGAAGTGCGGTAATTTCGGCTATCAGAGATAAGAATTGACACAAAACAGGTAAACCCTACAAAGTCATCATGTTGAAATGAGCTGATTAAGGTCTGGGAACATAAAACATCATGTAGAATGTTTTCATGCTTGCTCCATCTTCCCATTTTATATATATTTCTATATAGAAGAAGGAATGCCAATTATTTCATCTTCTTTCCGGTGTGTTTAATAGGTTGATTAGCTGGGAGCTATATTATATTTTTATATAAAGAGACAGGAGTGACTGCAAATCTATTGCCATCTATTTCTGCTTAGAGTTAACTGTGAGTTCATAGAAAATACATGGGCATAGTAAACAGGGGTTTGAAATGACAATTTTTTACTGGTTGCAAGTGCTAATTGCTAGTTTCTCAAGGGTATAGAATTAATCACCTGCTAGATTTACAGTCTCTAGGTTGAGACCTGAGGATGGAGGCAATAAGAAAAGCTCTTGAGGGACATATCATATGGTGAGTCTAAATATCAGTCTCTATGCATATGTAAATTGGCAACAAAGTTTTTTCAAAGCTCAAGTATGCTAATTTCAAACAGGCAAGACTAAAGCTCGCTTTTAGCAGCTGTTTAACGTCTGCCTGTGGGTGGTAGAGAGAGCTTAAAATACAAGCAAACAGTGGTGCATAAGTAATTAAGCAACATTTTGCTGGGCATAAATAATTCTGTTTATATTGCTCTTTGAAGAGTATGGAATACAAAATAACAGCTCGAGTGCACCTTTGGTCACCAGAGGTTGGCTGTGGCTCCTCTTTACCTTTGCGCCGCTTCCACCTTTTCCAGGCAGGAATTAAAGGGGGGTCGGGGCTGCTCCTGTCGTTTGTGTCTCAGAGAACTTCACTCTGCATTGCAGCAAAACAAAACAGACACTGGAAAGTTTTCAGCATGGTGTATCTGCAGCTCAAATAATTCCCCTTCCCTTTCCCCTCAAATAATTCCCCTTCCCTTTCCCCTCAAATAATTCCCCTTCTCTTCAGTTCCCCAGCCTGAACCTCCCCAGTGCTGCAGAGTGGGTCTGGGTTTTTAAAGGAGATTTATCTGTTTGGAGAGCTCTGCACTTTCACCACATCAAAGTTGATGAAATTATGCCGCATGTGCTATTTTGCTAAATTGTAAAAATTAGTGAGTCAACTCGACTATTTTCAAGGTCATAAGGCTGTTGATAATCCATAAAACAAAACAGCCTGACTTTTGCAGTTGTTATCACTTAAATTATTGCATGCATTAAAATAATAAGATGGTTGCCTTTATGGGATTCTCCTAAACCCGGGAGTCACTGAAGTGACTGAGCACAAAACGCTCGTGTAATTTTGATGGCTGCTCTGAACTGCCAGAATTGACTAAAAGCTGGAAAAACTAAACCAGAGAGATTTAAAAAATATCTCATTTGACTCAGTAAAGACCTTGAAATTAATCACAAGGAAGATGAAAGATGTAACATGATTTGGGAACATCTAGTCTGGAAAAAAGGATTATAAGTACTGGCTGTGATAAGAGTCAGGATTTTAGAACTCGGGTTTGATTAAATGCTGATGGTTTAAAGAATTAGGAGTTAAAAGAAGAGGTGGTTTGTGGAGGAAACCCTCTGTGCTGGGTGCTGCAGCGAGGGCTGGCACCAATATTCCAGCTGGTTTGGTGGCACTGCTGTTCCCAGCTCGTGGTGCTGGAGAAGGCAGCAGGAACAGAGAGGGGAGAGAGCCTCGTGCAGCAGAAATGCCGAGGGCACAGGGGGCTGGGTTTGGAAATGGGGGGCTGTGGGTGCCCAGGAGCTCTTGGGAAATCGGGCAGGAGGCTGGAACAGCTCCTCTGTTTATGGCATTTTCCTGTTTCCTTGGAAGTTTGGATTCGTGGATGGCCTGGGCAGGTCCTGCCTGCGGTGCTGTGGAGCCCCCTCAGCACTCCCAGCCCTCCTCAGCACCTTTCTTTTGGAACACCTGCACGCTGTGGGCTCCCATGCTCCTGTAACTCAGCCTCTTCTTCCCATTCCCTCCCAATCTCCTCACCTTTTTCTCTGAGTTTAATTATTCATTCCCTAATTTGCTGCCTCTCCCCGCACACTCCCCTGGCAATTTGTCACTGTGGCTGAGCAGCGGCGCCGGGGCCGAGGTGCCAGCGCTGAGACTGATGGGGACGTGTTCCCAGAGCCACCAGCACAGCCCCGTGAAACCCAGCCTGGCCAGGCCTGGCTTAGGGAATATCCCCTCACTGGCTCCAAATCCCAAACAAGAAGTTCCACGTGGAATTTGGGGATCCTGCCTCAGTTTCTGTTTCTCCCTGGTTCAGCACAGGCCCTGGCACAGGGTGCCCAGAGCAGCTGTGGCTGCCCCTGGATCCCTGGCAGTGCCCAAGGCCAGGTTGGACATTGGGGCTTGGAGCAGCCTGGGACAGTGGGAGGTGTCCCTGCCATGGCAGGGGTAGAATGGGATGGGCTTTGAGGTCCCTCCCAACCCAAACGAGCCTGGGATTCAGTGATCCCGTCAAATGAGTGTAAAGATCGGGCCTGGTTACGGGACCAGTGGTGCTGGAGGAGTCGATGGCCTGGAAATGCAGCTGCAATAATTAATTACTCCAGGTCACTTCGAGGTGACCCCACAGGGAGGTGGCAGCTGGACACTCTGGGTGTGGGCAGGAGAGAGCCCCAGGAATGGGCAGTATCCTCTGAGGAAATGGAATGGGGCAGCACGGGAAAATACAGGAGTGCATGGCCCTCGAGACCTCTCCAAGCAGATTTTGGTCATTCCAGTTTCATGATATTCCATGGTAAACCTGGAATTGTGCGTGGAGAGCTCTGGCAGTTGAAAATGGAGGTTTTGCTAAATGGCTCTCACAATGCCCTGGCTGTGCCAGGACAAAGCTGTTTAAAGCTGTTCACATTCTAAAAGAATATTATGTTAAAGGTCCTTTCACCTGAAAATCTCCCTTCTCCTTTCTCTCCTCCCATTTTGAAATGCCCTCTTTAATTCCTGAATGAGCTGCTCTGTTTGCTGTTGTGATTACAGTTACCATTTTCTATCCCTTTTGCTGAGTTCTCTTCCTGCCTATAAAATGTGACTTCTTCAGACTCATTTTGTTCTCTGAACCTCCTCCCTTTCCCCTCTTTGGAGTGGTGGCTCTGCCTGTGCTGTTGGAGGGAGCCAGTTTGGGGTCAGCTGCAGGAAAGCAGAGCCTTGCACTGAGGACAGGCTTGGGAAACAAAGAAATTGAGACATTTTGGGGGTTTGTAGTGATTTGCTCACAGGGAGAGGTGATAAATACGTTAACATCTATTTTTTCTCTTAGTAAAGAGCTGGTTGTGGCTTCCAGTCTCTCCCCCAATATCTGAGAGGAGTTGGCTTCTCACCTGGCTTTGGGAGAAGCCTGTGCTCACCTGGGAAAGAGGCATTTCTCCATCTCCTGAGGGATTTTCCTGCTTAATCCACGGAATTTGTACTGAATGCATTTTTTTGGTTCTTAGTTAGCCATAAGAACCAAACTAACACAAAAATAAAGAAGAGAAAAATACAATTTCTAGCCAAGCGGCTGGTTACTGGAACAGGAGGATCCTTGCAGGAATATGGACTATAATCCCATTTCTTGCCAGATTTGTGCTCTGGGTTTTCACTTTTGCAACAGCTGGGAGGTCTCAGGAAACTTTGGGGGATGCTGTAAAATCCAGTGGTTCAGGGGAGCTTTTACTGGGAAATCCCAGCTTTGGTTCCTGCCCATTTGGGAACCTTTCCTTGCAAAGCACATCACCATCCTCAGGCTCTGCTTCCCCACGTGTCCACGCTGATTCCTTCAGGCTCAGGGGGATTTTTACCCACGGGAGAGGGGAGAATCTGAGCCTCAGCTTTTCTCCCAGTGCGAGGCTCATCCGTTATTTAGGACAACAGTGCAGCTGTGGAATACTATATTTTAATAGTATATCTGGAGAACAACATCCTGTATTGATTTTTCATTTTGGTTTGTTTTTCCTCAGGGCTTTTTTATTGGTATGATTATGTGAGTTTGCTCCCACCTGCTACCAAGCACTCGCTTTCATCTTATGGGCACTCATTTGCATAAAACCTAAAAGCAAGGGATGATAACAAATATTTGGCTATTTCATGAATTTCAAAATTGTTTTCGTTATCAGGGAGAAATATTTCTGTAGGGCCTTTATTTCCTACTGAATTTTTGACTGCTGGCCTTAAAGGAAAATAAAAAAAGGGAATTTCCTATCTCTTTTCTTTTAGTAGTGTTTTGCATTTGCTTGAGCATAAACGTTTCACAGCAAAAACAATCTGATGAAAAGAAAATGACCTGCTCCCAGTGCTGTCAGCTTCCCAGTAATATTATGGGATTAAAAAAAATCATCCAGGAAGCCACGGGTCCAGGTAGTTTGCGCCAATCCAGGGAAGATTCCTTCCGGCTCCGAGACACTTGCACATTATATTAAAAAAATAAAACCCAACCCTCTTCAGCTGTCAGGCTGCTGTGGCAGAATTTAGTTCTGTTCTCAAGAGCTTCCCTGTCCCATGAGTGCAAAGACAATAGTGCACTATATAGAGAGCCAATAAATCAATTAGCTGTAACAGCCAGCGTTCAGGAAATGCATTTATTCTCTTCAATGAAAACACAGTTTTTACTTGTAGCCATACTTCATACTGTTAAGGTCAATTTTTCATGTGGAAATTAAATCCAGTGGATGAAAAACTGCTTGTATATTCCATAAAGCAGGGAAGAAGTGTTCTCACTGATGTGGGATCACAAGTTTGTTTTATTCGTAATTATCCTTCTGCCGAGTAATTGAGATTCCAAACAGTGGCTTAATGGCTCGGCGCCCTCAAATTACCACTGCCTGTAACTTTACCTTTCCAAAAATAAGTGAGCTTTTCAATTGCAACACAACTGCTAAAGCCTGGGTCATTTTAGAACAATTAATTGAGAGAAGTGATTAATAGCTTAATAATGGGCTGCTCCGCGAGTGCCGGGAAGGCGAGGAAAGGGAACACGCAATTTTGTGTCCCTAAAACAGCTCCTAATTGAAATCCCCACGGCTCACCTTCCCTGCCTGCCCCAGACTTCCCAGACATAAATCCCAGCTCCCATGGGCCCTCCTGGGTGCGGGGTCCAGGGGCAGGGAATGCCAGGGAGGTTTCAGTGCACGGGGCACCGGGAATGCCACGGTGTTTGGAGAGAGGGGACATCGGTCCTGTCTGAGGGGATGAAAGGAACACCCAAAGCGGCCAGCCTGGAGCAGGGGAATCGGGATTGGCACTCCTTTCCTCCCCGCTGCGCTCCGGAGATATCCGACATCCCCGCTCCTGGCTCCGAGAGGAGGCACCAGCTGCTCCCAGGGGGACGCAGGGAGATGGAGAACTGCAAACGCGGAGGAAGCAGAGCAAGCTTAGCAGTGGTCTTGTATTCTTCACACAGGAACCACCAGCTCCAGGTTGCAAACAGAAATTATTAAAAAACAAACCAAAAAACCAACAAAAACCCGAACAAGCCCCAGACCTTAGGGGGAAAAGATAATTTGAAGCAGAACCACTACTCAGGATTATGCTGCCCAGGAATCCCAATGAGACAGGGAAATACAAGGTCAGGGTTTGGATGGATGTCCAGGTGCTCCAGAATTTCAGTCATTCAGGGTGGGAAAGACCTCCAGGATCACCAAGTCCGACCTTTGAGCAGATCTGATGCTGCTGGGGGTGCTGGGTTTGGGATTTCCTCACCCTGGAGATAGGAAGTGAGCAGAACTGCAGCTCGAGTGGGGTCATCTCCTAGGAATTTTGGAAATTAGGAACCACCTGCCTGTTTTCAGTACTTCTGCCCAGGCTGGCATCTGCTGCTGTGTTTGATCTTTCTGAGACAGAGGGCTCCGAGTTCGGACAATGCAAAACTCTCCTTATTTAAGGGAACACGGTCATTCAGTGCCTGTAGGGTAAAACATTCTTTCCAGCCTTCGTCCTCCAGTTCCTGCTGATCCTTTGTGTGCCTCATGTTCACAGATCTCTGCTTCTCACACAACTTTCTCCTGCCTTGCTGCTGCCTGTGATGGTTTTGGGCAGAACACCACAGCCCCCTCCAGGGGTCCCTCCCAGCACTGGGCCCTGGTTTGATGGTGATGAAAACCCAGCACAAGGGAGAGGAGCAGCAGGGAAAACAAAACGAGTCCCTTTGTCTGCAGGGCAGAGTGGGGAAGGGTCTGGTCCTGCTGCACCTGCACAGCAGCCAGACCTGAGTCAGTGCCGGTCACCTCAGAATGATCAGCTCCGGTAAAATACTCCTTAGGCTGGGTATAAGTTTAAACGAACTGCAGTTTAAAACCAGCTAATGCATTCATTTACATTAATTAATGCATCCTAAGCTATAGCAATTAGCTGTAATTATCGTTTGTCTGGAGTGCAGGTAGGACTCACTCGGAGCGTGGCTGTTCCTCGGGTCTTTCTGCATTTTCCACAGCACAGCAACGTGTGAAGGCACTGCTGAACAGCAGCGGCTTCTGGGGAGGTTTATGTGTTGGAGATCAGGGAAAAGACTCTCAAAACTGTGATGAAAACTGATTTCTGCTGCCTTGCAGAGGTAGGAGGGCAACATTCCCCAACTGGGGAACTGCTCTGGGCAGGAGCTCCAGCTTAAAAGGACAAAGCCTGTGTGTGGCACAAGTTTAATTTGGGCCAGGCTTAGGAGGGCTCCGGTGGCAGAGCACAGTGAGACAACCCAGACTGGGAGTCCCAGTGGGAATGGCAGAACTTGATTAGGAAGAAAAGTAAGCCTGGAATTCTGGAGCTTTGGGAGTCCTACTGGGAAATTGGGTGGGAAGGGATTCCTAAATTGTTTTGCAGTTGTTGACCTCCCACTGAGTTTCCTCAGACTTGGGTCAATAATGGACACATTTATTCCCTCCTTTTAGTCAGAGAACTCCATCAGAGAGAGAGAATGGAGGTAAACAGAGCAGGGCTCTGAAAAGGGAGCAGAAAATTAGATTTTTATTGTAGCATTTGCATAATAGTCATCTTACAAAATTGCCTGGAAATAATGGGAGGAGGAGATGGGGATGAATAGGTTATGGAGAAGGAAAGTCAATTTTTAGTGGTGTTAGAAGTGATGATGTTCTCTCCCCCTTAGATACAAGAGGGAAGTGTGGCAAGGCTCCGTGGGAGGGACTGCCCGGACAGACAGTGCGGGCCACTGCCAGCACTGCCCACACCACGGCTCAGGGGCTCCACAAACCCCTGGGGCTCGGGGCTCGCCTGGGAGGTGTCAGAGAACTCCAGGGATGGAGCTGTACCTCCTCTCCTCTTCAGCAACCTCACCCTCCCCTGGCCCAGCCTGAGGCCGTTCCCTCTCCTCCTGTCCCTGTTCCCTGCGAGCAGAGCCCGACCCCCCCCGGCTGCCCCCTCCTGTCAGGGAGTTGTGCAGAGCCACAAGGTCCCCCCTGAGCCTCCTTTTCTCCATTTTTTAAAACTGTAATTCCATTTTTTAAAAATTTCATCATTGCGATGACTATTACTGATTAATTGCCTGCTGACCTCCAGGTAGGACTCCCTGTCCAGTTGCAAACCTCAGCTGATTTCCTCATTTTCAGCCTTTGGTCAGTGCTTGCCCATGGTCAGAGTACCTAATTTAGTTAAAAATTTTGGGATTAAATACAACCATAATGAGTACCCACAGTTAAACTGATAGAAACACCCCTGTTTACTTGGTGCTAATTTTTGGAGGACGTTGTGAGGTTTGGAAAGAATTCAAATTCATGCTTGAAATGTATTGATTAGTGCGACTTAATTTTTCTTGAGCTCTCTCTGATAGTGCTGTAAATATTTTCATTTGTTACGCATAACAAAATATACATTAATCTGTCAGAATATAAATGGCTTTCTGCTGGCCACTATGGCTTGAGGGATTTATTCCAAGTTCCTGGTGCTGCTGTTTGCCCCCAGGATGTATAATGTATATTTTAAGGGAATGTGGATTACTGTAGGACACTTATATTATTTGTGTGATTAATATTAGTGTTACAATGAACGAGGTCCCGTGGTCTTACTTTGCTCTTAGAGTGACTTAATCATTTCTCACCACGGTGAAGTCATCTTAATAAAACATTCCGTCCAGTAGTTTGTTTTTGCCTCAGATGTGACAAATGCG
The DNA here is from genome assembly GCA_013398055.1 of Ifrita kowaldi. NCBI lineage: Eukaryota > Metazoa > Chordata > Aves > Passeriformes > Cinclosomatidae > Ifrita > Ifrita kowaldi. The sequence continues at coordinate 55,681 of VZRS01013276.1, read as the reverse complement.
GCTGCGGCAGGACGTGAATTTTCTGTTATTGAATATACAGTATCATGAATTTAATTTGCTGTACGACACGTCCATGATGTCCTGGCGGAGCAGGGGGAGACCTGAATCCCAGCCCGCTCCTCCCGGCCCGCGCGGGACTGCAGGAGGACCACGGTGACACGAGAGGGTTTTAAAGTTCATTCCTCGGCACAGCTGAAGTTCTGGGTGTGGAGTTTCGCACGCTGGAAAAGGTCAGGCCTGTGGAGGAGTAGTTAAAGTTTCATGGGTGTAATTTGCCAGGGGACGTGCGGGAGCCCGGGGCTCGGCATCCCGCTGGAGCCAGTCCCGTGTCCCAGCACGGCAGCGCTGCCTTCCCTGCTCCCAGCGCGGGGTCCCTCTGTGCCGGGCTCCTTCCACGCTGGGCACCCGTCCCCCTTCTGCCAGAGCCCAAATTATCCAGTGAGACCCTCGGTGGGAAGGACACGGAGCCTGACCCTTCCCCTGCGTGCTCCGCTCTCCCTGCCCGTGTCACAGCCCTGCCTCGCTGGCCGTGCGCGTGGAGCAGCCCCAGCTCTTCGTGGAGGCTCCCGAGGATGAAACATTCCCGGATGGAATTCGGACCTTGGCACGGCCTGGGAGGTGGCCACGGGGGTGCTTTTGCCCCCTCCTTTCCCCAGCAAGGTGTGAGATCCCTGTCAGGGCCCAACCACTGCTGCCCGTGCCCTGGCGTGTGGGGCTGTTCCCTGGGTCAGTCATTTCACCCCATCACTCTCTAACTGCCCTAAAGGGCTGTTCTGAAACGAGCTCCTGGGGCTGCCCTTCCGCATGGGGCTGCCGGAGATGCCCCAGACTGGAGGTGGAGTGGCCAAAGGGTTGAGCTGCTGTGCTCTGCCCTGGGCAGGGGATGCTCACGGAGTGACCACTGCTTGTAAAAACAACATTATGGAATTACAGAGGGATAGAACCTCGGGAGGCTTTGGGCTGGAAGGGACCTTAAAGCTCCTCTCATGCCACCCCCTGCCATGGGCGGGGATACCTCCCGCTAGCCCAGGTTGCTCCCAGCTTGGGAGGGGCTTGGAGCACCCTGGGACAGGGGTAGGTGTCCGTGCCCATGGCAGGGTTTGGAACAGTCTGTAACGTCCCCTCCAGCCCAGGCCAGTCTCTAATTCTGTGATATTGTCCCTAAAACCTCACCCTCGTCCCCGTGGTGCCGCCGGCCCCGTTCGTCGGCGTCGCTCCCCGGCACAGCCAGTGATGGGTGTTGGGACAGCAGAGTCCCCTCTCCAGAGCCTGGCAAACACCTCCTGGGCTGTGAGCAGGGCTTTGTGAGGGGCAGCACTGACCCCCCGCTCTGCCACGGCAAACGGGAGCGAGCGCTTTACGCCTTAAAGGACTTAAAATTATCGAGGTTCCAGGGAGAGTCGTCTGCAGTGCCAAAGAATGGTGCTGGTAATTACAATAAATTCATCCAGGATACGGTGGACAAGAGCTTTAAAAACTTCAGAAACATCAATTAAAGCCCAAGTTCTGTGCAATAAGCATCAAAAATTGATAAAAACTCAAATTTAGGTTTTTAGATTTAGTGTTTAAATCAATCAACTGCAAACAAGATTTAATTAAAGAATATTATTTCAAAGTGTAATTACCTACTGGGATTAGAATGAACCTCTATTGCCCATAATGTTCTCCTACTGTGATCCCACACTGAAAAATGTTGAGTTTTAGATTAATATGCATCTTGTAAGTACAAGTCCTAATCTCAATCTTAAAGGACATTTAAAACACACTTGGAACCTTCTATGCAATCAAGCACAGTGTGACTACAATGTCCACCATGCTAAATTTGTGATTACATTTTTTATGTGCATGATTTAAATCGCTTTAGCAGCCGTCCAGGGAGCATTTTTCCCTGCATATTAATTACACAAAGGCTTTGTCATGTGAGGGCTCGGTGGTCATGGTCTGTAATCCAGCTCAGTGGAGCTGGGAGCGGGCTCTGCCCACGCTGTGCACACCAAGCCCGGGTTAGAGCCCCGAAATGCGGCCGTGGGGAGCAGGGAGGGGTCTGCCGGGGGGGG
>VZRS01013276.1:34776-53607 GCA_013398055.1 Ifrita kowaldi | reverse complement strand
GGGGGGGGGGGAGTGCCGCTCGTCTGGGGACATCTGCAAAGTAATTGCCTAAAAATCTGCAATTGCAAGAGCGTGTTCACAAATGAATACACAGGGAAATGCTGCCCAGTGCTCCAGCACCCTGCAAATCCAGCAAAATCCCAGGAAAAACAACCAGAAACCGACCCCACTCCTTACTCAGACGGAGACTTACATTATCCTTCTGATTCCAGCTACTGGTAGTCAAAACTAGTTACTAATTATATTTTTAGTTACTTATTTTTTTCCTTTCCATCTAAATACCCTTTTTTCCCCCCTACAAAATTAACTCACAGGTCCAATTCTTTTATATTTTTGATTTGTCCCTCTTGTTGGGATCACCAGCTCTCAGTTTGCAAGGGATCCACGGCACAGTGCTGCGAATCAGCCAAGTGTCCTGCAATAAATGAGACACGTTTCTTTAGAATTTGCTTTAGCAGTTTCAAACCCTGTTTTAATATTGCCTATGGAAAATTATATCTGAGGGCTAATTTTAGGAATTTGGGATCCCGGAGTATCCTCGCTCACCAGGCTGGACCTGCTCACCTCTCAGTGCGCTCCTTGTGCCAGCAGAGAGCCAGGGTTTGCTGGTTTCGTTTAGGCAGAGACCACATTCTGCAATCCTTCATCATTTCTCACTTAGGGAACCTTTAATTGAAGCCATAACTAGGCCGTATTTTTGTTATTCTAATGATGTTCCTGGGACTAATCACGTCCCAGAGACAGCCTTGGAACCTCTGCTCCCTCTCCTCCTGCGCAGGAACAGCGAGAGGACAACCAGAAGTAGAAATGTGCTCAGAGCTTTAAAAAAGCACTTTTGCCAAATCCCAGAATCACCTGGGTTGGGAAAGGCCTCGGAGAAGATGGAGCCAACCGTTCCCAGCACTGCCCAGGCCACCAGTGCCCCGTGTCCCCCAGTGCCACATCCACAGGGCTTTAAATCCCCCCAGGAAGGGCAGCTGCACCTCTGCCCGGTCCCAGTCAGTAAAAGGCAGCACTTCTGCCTCTCAAATCCCCTCTTTTTACACTGGTTTTTATGCATTCTCCAAAAATACCAGTGAGAAGATAAAAGTGAGAGCAAACCCACGTGGAAAATGGATTTGTGTCATTCCAGCCCTTGGCCAGAGCCAGGAATGTCCCGGTGGATTCATCCTGGAGGCAGGAAAAGCCCCAAACCCTTTTCCACAAAACCTGGAGCAGGATTTGTTGCGGTTCTTCCACCTGAAAGCTGAGGAGCACTTGCACCACAAATGTGGTGGGAATTCTGGGATGGGTCCAGCTGCTGGAAGAACTCAGGGAGCGATGTCTGTGCTGGATTTGTCAATCCGCTGAGCAAACTCAAAAAGAGAAACAAAACAACTTCAATTCTTTCATTTTAATGAAATTCTTCTTCCTTATTGGTGAGGTTTTTGAGACTATACCAATAGGCCAGTTGGGAAGGAAAACATCGTTTCATGGTGAAAATGCTGCTTTCTCTGGCTTCAAAATACCCAGGTTAAATATTTGATTTTTTTTGTCCACATTACATGTTATTCTTCAGAATTTGCCAAAACTGTGAATTTGGCTGTTATTTTGTTTTTCCCCAAGATGTGATCAGACCAACTCTCACACACAGATGTTTAATGTTTATTCTTGGTAATTCCTGCTTTTCCAGTGTTTCTTGATGTGAAATTTATAGGAATTGGCTGCTTCCCTGTCTGCCAGGGCCCACTGCGGGATGGCTGGAATGCCAAAATCCTAAAATCCTCAAATCCTCAAGGTTGGAAAAGATCCCCAGGATCACTGAGTCCAACCTCCGACTGCAAAAGGCCCAGCCCAGCCAGTGCTGCTCTCCCGGAATTCCAACACAACTTTCTTTCCCTTGAAACTTATGCTAAAAAGCCAGAGAGATTTTTGAAGTGAAAATGCCATTTTCATGCCTCTAATGTCTTTTATGGTGCCTTCTAATAGAGGTGCACATTAATGAAATCTCTCCTTGCAGGTTGGGAAGCGATTTTTCTTGCCAACCCACCCCAAAACGTTGGCCTTTTCCATTAAATTTTAATCAGTCTCGAATTTTGAAATCTCAGCATAAAGCTCTTGATATCGGGCTGCTTTGATAAATTATAAAGGTAAACTTTAATGAACAGTGAATGGGATCACCTTTGCTACTTGGGGGTAATAGAATAAAAAAGCAAACAAACACATTTTTCTTACTGCCACATGCCTCTCCTTAATAATAAGTTTTGTGTCTTCTGCAGAAATGGATGCTGGATAAAGTCTCATTAAATTAGCTGAGTGATGGAATAAATGCACAGCCCGTGGCTCTCCAGTCCAGAGCAAACTGAGCAAGGGTCTGATATCTCCGAGTTCTGCTTATTTACACATGCCTCGGACTCTTCTCACAGATATGTAAATTATCCTGGTTAAAACTAAATGCTAAAGTCTACACCATTAGTCTTCCACTTCATGATCTCCACATGGGGCTGTTAGAGGGATAATGTACCATACAATACACGGTTTACTTTTAATTAATAGAAAAAAAATGTGAAATGAATATTAAATGTAGCTTAATGTGAAAGAAACCTCAAAGCAGTACGGTTGTTTTTTGTTGGTTTTTTTGTTTCTTTTTTTTTTTAATATTCAGCTCTGCTTCGGCAGCAGGAAATAAGAAATGTGGTAGGAGCCTGGAAACATCCTGAAAGCCTGGGAAAAGGAGGACAAGCAGGAAAAGGCACTGGAAAAGGGAGGTCAGACCTTCCCTGTTTGCCCTGGAGGGGTGCCTGTCCGGGGGGACTCTGTCAGAGCTCCCAAAATCCCAGGGATGGGAATGCTCCTACTCCCTGTGGAAATCCTGCCCCACCACCCAAGGCAGGAATTGAGGGCTCTGCTCAGGGCTCCCAAAATTCCAAGGGTGGGGACGCTCCCACTCCCTGTGCACACTGTGGGAATCCTACCCCACCACCTAAGGCCGGAATAGCAGAATCTGGTATTAAATCTCAATATAAAACCACCTCATCAAATAGAAGCATTTAATTAAAACACAAGATCTGTTTGTCTGCGTTATAATTCAACGTGTCAGAATTAATGCCCCTGTTTTTAATAAATAGAATTACCAATTCACAAACAGTTTATCACACTGTTCCCAACCCCGGGATGGAATTTTAATTATATCCCATTATTTATTGCGACCAAACGAGCGCGTTCCGTAGTATTTGCCGAGAGCACAAGTTGGGATTTGGGAGGAAAAGCCCCGTTAAGTCGCGGTTTCCTCGGGTGCCGTCCCCTTTGTCTCCCAGGGCTCACCCAGGATGAGGTGGGAATGTGGGAGCGAGACAAAGGCTGCGAGCAGCCCTGTGCGGGCTTTAGGAGATAACGAGGCACTCACTGACGGCGCTGATTTGGGAGATTAAAGGGTTTGAACTAAAGCCTGAAATTAGCAACTTCTCATCCCCTCCCGAGCCAAACCAGGGCTCTGCACGGAAGTAAAGACCCGAGTTTCAGAGGCTCCTCAGCAGGGAGAGGGTGAAACTCACCCAACGCTGCTGCTCAGGGATGCTCACGTTCCTCGCCGGGATGTTATCCCTGTAAAGGGTGGGAATGGCACCAGTTAAACCCTAAAGCCGGCTTTAGGGTTTGTTTAATGCGCTGCATCTGGAGCGCACGGGAAAGGAGAGGGCTCTGCTGGCAAAGTACAGGGAAACACTTGGGGTTTGCAATGGGGCAGTGAGCGTCCAGGGTGCCTCCCGAGGAAAACTCACAGACAGGATGGGTTAGATGGGATATTGGGAAGGAATTTCTGGCTGGGAGGGTGGGCAGGCCCTGGCACTGGGTGCCCAGAGCAGCTGTGGCTGCCCCTGGATCCCTGGCAGTGCCCAAGGCCAGGCTGGACATTGGGGCTGGGAGCAGCCTGGGACAGTGGGAGGTGCCCCTGCCCATGGCAAGGGTGGGACTGGATGGGCTTTAGGGCTCCTTCCCACCCTAAAACCAGTCTGGGATGTTGTATCTGGTTGTCACGGCCCCTTTCAGACTCCTGGATTTCCATGATGGGCTGGATAATGTAACAATCAACATTCCCATTTTGTAGAGGGTGCGAGGAGCGTTTAAAGAGGCACCATCCCTCTTTGTGGATTGAAATAACATCACTATTTCAAACCCTACCGTTCCTGGGGATTGGCCACCCATGGCAAGGCAAAAAAAAAACAAAACAAAACAAAAAAAAAAACCAAAAAAACCAAAACCAAAAAACCAAACAAAGATCAGGATTTCAAACATTTATTCAAATTATTTAAATTGCACAAAATCATGTTTGTTCAAGAACTTCAGGAGGTACAAAACTGGATTTTTTTTTTGGTGAAATCCAATGATCAGCAATGAAGCATTAAGCTGTATTGATTTCTCTGGGGTTCCTGAAGTGGGTCACAGTTTGGGAGGCTTTTAAGGGCTTTTACATCCTCGCGTTTTTCCCAAGCCGTGTCTGCTTGCAGGCAGCCCCACCAGGTTTCTCTTGGAGCCAGCTGCTGGTGCTCCAGCTGAGCCCACCACGCACCCAGGGCTCCCCACAGGTGGTGGCAATGCCACCCCTTGTTCTTTCTGAGTGGGACCACCTGGGAGGAGGAGCAGCAGCAGGAGGTGCCTGTGGGGAGGAGGGACCCCACAATTCCCTTTCTCAGCCGGTGGGACAAAGCAACTCTCAGGAGAGCAAAGAAAAGTGCTTTAGGGGCAGCCCTGGGGACAGTAGGTTTCAGGTAAGCTCCTTGTTTTGCTATGGAATATCTGTAATTGTTTGTGGGTTGTTTTTGAAAAGCAACGGTCAAGGAGTTTGTTTGAAAGCTGATTTCTGTGTTAAGATGTGTTTTTGAGAGCCACTGGGGCTGCTGAGAGTTCATGTTCTGCTTGGCTCTGGTGCAAAGTAAATGAGAGCCACTTTTTGTTTGGTTTCCCTTTCTCTGCAGCAGCCAAGGGCCACTGAGGGAGTTGTGGGGCTGAGCTGGGTTAGGGCTGTGCTGTCCTGGGGACACCCTGGGATGTGTCTGCTCTCATCTTATAGGAATTGTTGCTGCTGGGTACTGAAGCGTTGCACTGGGGACAGGGGTGGGGTCTCTGGGACTGTTTTGCTGCAGACTGAGATGATTTGAAGCTCTCATAGTGGCAAAATGAGATTTATAAAACTTCACTTGTTCCGTTTTCCACGCTCTGTGTAAGTTCCAAACTGAACTGGTGCTCCCTTTTAACGAAACAATTTCTGGGTGCTTTCCACGACTGGGTTTATGGGCTGCTCCTTAGGGGCCCTCAGGGTGAGGTCCGTGAGCCTGGCGGTGGCTGGGAGTCTCGGAGTCTGTTGGATGCTGTGAGGTTAAGGAAGAGGTCAGGCTGTGTTTTATCTGTGTCCCGAGATGTGGCTGTAACACCTGAGAAGGATGCTGGTTTATCAGGGTGGAATGGGATATCCGCCCGGAGCAAGCTACTGACCTGCTCTGCATTGGCCTTTTTTCACGAGGGTTTGGACTGCAGGGGGAGGATCATCTAATTATCCAATTAGCCTGTAATTAGGTTCTGTGTCTTTAGTAAATTATCTGCACAGGTTTGATGGTCAGAATTGGTGTTTGGAAGCTCCCCTGCACCCCAGCCTGAGAGCACTGGGACCCTTGATGTGCGGTTTTTACTGTTAAAGAATATTTTGAGCAGCACCGTCTAAGGGGAGGGGGGGCAGCAGAAAAGAGCTGATTTCTCTTTGGTTTGTGCAGTCACACCCTGGGTTTAGGCTTCTGTACCTTGGACTGCTCTGAGGTGTAGTGCAGTGGGTGAGTTGGGGTTTTCCAGCCGCTGTGGATGAGTGTCTCGTTCCCTTCTGCCATGGGACAGGGCGAGAGGCAACAGCCTCGAGTTGTGACAGGGGAGGTTTAGGTTTGATCTCAGAGAAAACGTCTTCCCTGAATGGGCTGCCCAGGGCAGGGGTGGAGGCCCCATCCCTGGAGGAATTTAAAGCTGTGTGGATGTGGTCAGTGGGACATGGTCAGTGGTGGCCTTGGCAGCGCTGGGAACGGTTGGACCCCATGGTCTTGGAGGAGTTTTCCAAGGGAGTCTGTTCTATCCAGTTTGCCATCGCAGCATCCCCGTGGCCCAAGGACACTCAGCGGGGCTGGCAACCACTGAGTGCTGGAGGAGACGCACAGGGAAGTTATCCCTGGGCATCCTGTGTGTTCCTCACAATCGCAGGCAAGCAAACAGAAAACTGTGCAAGTTCCCCGTGCAGTCGGGAGCGTGTCCTCAGTGACCACACACTGAAGGTACCCAGAGTGCTCTCCTGTTTCACACCGCTCTCACGGGGAAGTGGTGCCAGCACGCCCAGCCTCTGCCCTGCAGGAATGCAGAGCTCTGACACAAACATCCCATTTCAGACCACTCGAGCTCCCAAAAGCCACAATAAATGTATTTACAGCTGAGTCCGTCCCAGGGCTGTAACAAATGCAGCAGATCCCCCGTGGGACTCCCTTTCCGTGCTGCCTTCAAAGTGTGAGGCACAGGCAGTTCTGTGTTCGGGTTGTGCCTCGGGCACTGTTGTTGGGGAGAAGTGGATTAATTCACTTAACCAGGCTTTCAGAGCTTTCCTTCTGAGCCTGCTCTAGATGCGAGTTTTCATTTCCTAAATAACAGGACCCAAAGCTCTGGCTTGGGAGTCTCCTCAATGCTGCAGAGTTTAACTTTTGCACAGAATAAAAACCCTTTCTGTCGGTGTGGGTGTTTTGGTTGGTTGGGTGTTGTTCAGTCTCAGCAGGAGGAAAAGCAGAGTCTGGGCAAAGCACGGAGGGGAGGTGGATGAGGGAGGAAATCTGAGTGAAAGCTGCACTCTGATCAGCCTGTTTATGATATCATGGAATCATGGAATATTCTGAGCTGGAAGGGACCCATAGAGCTCCTGGCCCTGCACAGACACCCCAACAACCCCACCCTGGGCATCCCTGGCAGCGCTGGCCAAACGCTCCTGGAGCTCTGGCAGCCTCAGGGCCGTGCCCATTCCCTGGGGAGCCTGGGCAGTGCCCAGCACCCTCTGGGGGAAGACCCTTTCCCTGAGATCCATCCCAATCCCCTCTGGCACAGCTCCAGCTGTTCCCTGGGTCCTGTTATTGGATCAGCAGGATGAGAGGATGGGAGAAGCTCCCCTTCCCTGGAAAGGATGGGATCTGTGGTGGCCTGAGGGGCCTCCAGGTGCTCATCCCATTCTCCATCCATGACATGTGGCCTGAGCCACTCTTAGACAGGATGGATGTTGTCTGGTCTAAGCCAATCTCATACAGGATGGTTGGATTTCCCTTCAGTGAGGAAAATAAATCTATTTAAACCTGCCTTTCGTGGACTCTGAGCACAGAGGTTTTCCAGACAGCAGGGCAGTCTCAGTTCTGTAGATGGGAGCGTTATTTGCCAATAAATGCCCTTAGTAGTCTGGAAAAATTATTATTCAGGATGTCTTCCCATCTCACAGGTGAACTATGAACTAATGGTTCCTTTTTGCATAGTTCACTTGACAAAGAATTGGTAGATTTTCTGTGTAATTTGCTATTATCCTAAAACTCTCAGCAAACCAAAATGCCAACCTGGGTTTTAAAATGTGATGTGTTTGAAAATGGAAATTTGACCACTCCAAATAGCAAAATCTTCATTTCCATTAGGATTTTTATGAACTGTCTGATTATAGATCAGAAAAACTCACACTGTTCTCCAGCCTCCTGCGATGCACAGACAAAATGATGAAAACAAAGGCAATTATTTGCCCTGGGAATGGTGTGTTTCATTTGCTGCTTTAGTGGAGAATTTGGTCACTTTGAGGATATTACATTGCCAGGGATTTATTTACTTTAAAAGGCCAGAGGCGTCTCCCAGCCCCTGGACTCCTCTGTCCCAGGAGAGCGAGTGGGATCTCGCTCCGCAGAGCAAGGAGCACCAAGGTGGGACATTGTCAGTATTGGGGTGTGTCTGCAGATCCCTGACACGGTGACGATCCCAAGGACATTGGGATGCTCTCCCGGGAAGAGGCAGGGGCTGGGCAGTGCCGCCTCCTCCCCCTGAGCTGGGTTATTGCACCGTGGCCAGCATCTCCTGAGGCGTCGGCAGGGACGAGACCGAGCACAGGGACAGCACTGAGGAGTGTCTGGGCTGTCCAGGGACACCCTGGCAGCTGGAGAGGGACTGGAGACAAGGGATGGAGGAACAGGACACTGGGAATGGCTTCCCACTGCCAGAGGACAGGGATGGATGGGATATTGGGAAGGAATTCCTGGCTGGGAGGGTGGGCAGGCCCTGGCACAGGGTGCCCAGAGCAGCTGTGGCTGCCCCTGGATCCCTGGCAGTGCCCAAGGCCGGGCTGGACATTGGGGCTGGGAGCAGCCTGGGACAGTGGGAGGGGTCCCTGCCCATGGCAGGGGTGGCACTGGATGAGCTTTAGGTCCCTTCCAAGGCAAACCATTCCTGGATTCTGTGACATTGTGGAGATGTGGATTCCTTCACTAACAGGGCTTTTGTCCTCACTCCGTGGATTCTATCCCAGTTTGCTGGCTGCGGGTGCAATGTGTTGTGTGGCAGCAGGAACTGCTGTTCCCTTGCCCCGCCGGGCTCCCCGCGGGGCTGTTCCTGCTCTCCCGTGGGGAAGGTGCGGGGTGAGGGTCCGGGTGTGCCTGGCTGTGCCTCCCGCTGTCCCCACGTGTCCCGGGCCACCCCCGGCAGGTTTATGGTAATATCCCTGTCCCCGGGGCGCTGCAGCCGGCTCGCTGTGTTGTTGCCTAAAGGCAGCCGGGCACAAAGGCAGCCGGGGCTGGCAGGCAGCGCCAACCCGGCCCCGCACATGTGCGGCACAGCTGGAGGATGTCCCCAGCCGCTCATTTGTGCCTCCCGTGTCCCCGGGCCCGGCCCGGCTCTGGCGTGCGAGCGGCGGCTCTGCGGCGCTGCCAAGCCTCGAGCTGCCCCCGCTCCTCCTGCTGCTCCCCAGTCCCGGGGACTCCGCAGCATCCCCGAGCGCTCCCTGCCCGCTCCCCGCACCCCGAGCCGGCTGCGGAGTCACGGTGCTTGTCCAAAGTGCCACCGGGCAGGGCAGGAGGGGAAAACACGGCCCCGCTGTGCTCGGAAAGCTCCCTCCGCGTCCCGGTGCCCCGGGCTGTGCTGCCGCACGTGTGGCCGCTCCCGGGCGGTCCCTCCCGGCGCTCCGGTCCATCCGGCCCGGCCGGAGCTCGGCTGTGTCCTGGGAAGGGGCTGGTGGTTTGGTGAGGAAGGTTTTGACTGTTGCTCCTCCTCCTCAGCGCTGCTCTGGACCCGTTCCACTGAGAAAGTTCTGTTCATTCCTTAGGCTTTTGGGGCGGTTGGGGTTGCTGTTAATTATTTAACTCTGTCAGTGGCCAGGCAAATTAATTCTAGAGGAGTTTTCATTTCTTATGAACTCTGGGGGGTCTGGACTTTAAGGTGCTGGGCACTGCCCAGGCTCCCCAGGGAACTGGGCACAGTCCCAAAGCTGCCAGAGCTCCAGGAGCGTTTGGACACCACTTCCAGGGATGCCCAGGGTAGGAATTTGGGGTGTCTGTGCAGGGGCAGGGGTTGGATCAATGATCCTGTTGGTCCTTCCACCTCAGGGTGCTCTGTGGTTCTTCAGAAAAGAATTTCTGGTTGTGCCCCATGCAGGATGTAGCAGGATGGGCTCTGGACCGAGTTTAGGGGTGACTAAACTGGAGCGTTTGCAGGTTTTGTGTATTTGGCTGAGGCTGGAATAAACCGTGCAGGTGCTGGCCTCCAGCCCTGGGTCTGTCCTTGGGAGGCCCTGCCAGGAGCGGGTGCTGCTGAACCCGGGAACAGCTCTGATTGCTCTGCCCTGAGCTCCCCTCTCCAACAGGACTTTGGAAAATCACGGGACAGGGCACTGACAGAAGGGGTGGGGGCTTTCCACACACACAAAACCTCTTCAACACGTTGTTGGCTCTGAGAATCCACGTGTTGCCCCACTGTGGAGGGGCTGCTGGACCCCCACCCTGGCAAGAAGGAAACTCTGTAAGCTGATGCTCACTCTGACCCTCTGACGAGGGGGGTGTTCTCACAGTTCTGTAGAATCCCTCTGTTCTGACCCTTGTAAAAGACCCCAAAGCTTCATAAACTAATCCCTGATCAATTCCCAAGTAATCTGTGTTCTCTCCCCCCCACATTTCTGGATTTCCTCCTCCCCTCCCTCCCCAGCTCTGGCTCCACACAAATGTCAGCAATGGAGGTGGGCGGATGTGGCCGAGCAGCCCTTGGAGGAGCTGAGTCCTGATTTCAGAGAAATTATCCCACATGAAGTTGGGATTTCCCTCCTGGGGTACTGGGGAGTTCCATATTTCCTATTTCACTGCTGATCTGGGATTATTTGCATTTTGCAAATAATTGTTGGGGTTTTCTTTAATAGGTGTGATAATTTGCATGTGAAAATAAGAGCTCTTAAGCCCCAAATTTATTCTGTCAAACTTTTTCTAATAATCTGATATAGGAAAAAAAAAATTCTTCAAAGATTTTGCTTTGAGTCCTGTGCTTTTTAAAAATTTATTTAATAGTTTACACAGTGAATTTCTATTTAAGCAGTCAATAGAAAAGATAAGTGCTATGGCTCAATCTCAGAGAATGAAAGTGATTTTTGCCTTTTAGGGAAATTCCAGAAATAAAAAACCAGAGTATTCCTGCTATTTATTATTTTCATATCACTACTTTTTTTAGCCTGAGTAGTTTTATATAAACAGAATCCTGATAATCTAAAAGTAGTGACGCTCTTTCTAAGCGAAGAGAGACACTGCAGAGTATTGGAAATGATCATTTCCAATCCTAGGATGCAGTAATAATGAGCATTAAAATACTTTAATGATGTCAGGAAGAATCTTCCCATGCCAAGATTTGTGTCGTTTCTCTTGACTTTCACTGATGATGGCCAAGGACCAGGGAGTCCTTTCAGGCTGCTGGGAGACAGAATCTGTAATTCTGAAGGTTTATTCTCTATCCAGGTTCAGAGATGTGATAGGCACAGGTGTGGGTCAAACCCATACAGGTCATTCCCATGGAATTGTGCTCCTTGTTTGTCTCTCGTGTGGACTTAGCAGATTTTTCTGCTCCTAGGAAGACTTTCTGCCGGATAAGTGCTGGATCTGATGGTTCGGGAGGCGGAGCCCCCTGCTCGGGCCCAGCAGACACTGTCCCTTTGTCCGCAGGGGCCGAGCGTTGGCGTTCCCGTCCTGCCGGAGCGGTGGCAGTGCCACAATGTGCCACTTGTGTGCCCCGGCGGCGGGGCCGGGGGTGGCCCTGTGACTCAGTGTCACCCGCCGGGCCGGGCCGGGCTGGGGCTGTGCCGGTGCCACCGCGGCTGTGCCGGGCACGGAGCGAGCCCAGCCCGGCTGCTGGAGGGCTGGCAGCGCTGCCGGGCAGTCCCATGGCGCAGGTCGTTCCCCTGCTGCTCGGCTGCTCTCTCGGGGGTTTCCTCTTCCTGGTGAAATGGAAGCAGGGAATAGGACCGGAGATGCTCTGCTCTCCCACAGAGCTCCTGGAGGGGAGCACGAGGTGCGGTGGTGCCGGTGGGGGATGCCCAGGATGACCCTTGGCCTGGGGTGTTGGATGCCGTCCCCACGGCCCCATCCTGCTGCTCTCTCACAGGCTCCGGCATCGCCGCTGCCGTGGAGAGATCCCCTTCACCGAGGGACTGCAGGATAGAAATCCCAAAGGTTAATCTATCCATTATTATAAATATTTATAAATGGGTTGGATAAATCATACTGTGTAATTATCTACCTAACTAGTCAAGCCATTAGGACATTAAATAGCACAAATCAGAACTCATTTGGTTCATCATGAGCCTGATATTGTTATGAAACAGCTGAGCAATGCTGTGAACCTTTCAGGGCTTTCAGGGCAGGGAACTTCAGCTGTGAGGGGTGGTGGGCCTGTGAGAGTGGCAAACCAGGGGGGTTTGGTTAAAAACTGCTTGTCTGCAGCAGGTGGTGGAAGGTTTCACTAGCATTTAGTCAAATGTGAACTGACCAACCAAACTGAAATACAGCGTTGGAACTTCTACGTTCTCTATTTTGCAGCATTTTAATTCTGCTGCTCACACAAAGTGAATCCAACTTTAGTTGATGCTGTTTGTGGTCATGGGTTGATGAAGGGAGAGGCAGCACCTTGTTTTGTCCCGAAGGCTCTCAGGAGTATCACAGCCAATTGCACAGGCACTGTCCCTAAGGAGAGTTTTCCCTATGTGCTTTCAATGTAGTTAATTCCTAAACTCGTATGGAATTCTCCAGGTATTCCTTCAGTGCTCCTAAAAGCACGTGGGTAACACCCGGGGGTGTGGCTTGAGCTGCTGTGGGTGGGTTTCAGTCCATAATTCCGGCATTCCTGGCACTGGAAGGAGGCTTCTTTCCAGCCTTATCCAACCTTCTTGTCGATGACCCTTGTGGGTTCCTTCCAACTCAGGATATTCGGTGATTTCCTCTGCCTGTGCCGTTCAAAGGGGAGGCTGGGTGGAAGAGGAAATGCTGGGACTGGATGGCACCACTTGCTGCTGTTGTGGAGCCAAATGGGCCCCTTGGGCAGCTGAAGGAGAGACCCGGGGCCTGCAATGGTCTGGTTGGGCTTTCACTTTTCAGATAACACCTGGCAAGAAAAACAAATCAAAACCAAAACTCCCAAACAAAACAGTTTGGGAATAATCCGAAGCAATGCAGCTCGGGTCTCACGGATAGATAAGATGGGGATGAGGTAGAAGCTGGATTGCTGGGGATGGATTCATGGATGTGGCAGAGAAAAACCTGTGACAGGAATGGTGTGGAAATGGTGCTGGAGTGGATTAGCAGGATTCCTCAGTAGGAGCTGTTGAACACAATTTATCTTGTCTATTAAAATAAAAAAACCCCTCTTCATGGTATTTCCACTCAAAACTGATTTTTGTAAACAAACAAACGAATTTTGATTTTTCAGACCACGCTGAAGTTTCCCTCTCTCCTGGCTCAGTTAAGTGGTGTGAGCCGCTCACTGAGCAGTGAGCACTTGCTCTGGATTTGGTGTGTCACTGGCAGGAATGCGGTGGATCCTGGATTCCCGTGTGCTTTGTGGCTGCTGCTGGGGACTGTCCCTGTGCGGAGCAGGAACGTGTGGCGTCCGTGGGCCCTGAGCCTGTGCCAGCCCCGCTGGGGGGGCTCTGCAGGGGCTGTCACCCCTGAGGTGGCACAGACAGCCCTGAGGTGATGGGGCGGTGCAGCCTGGATGCTGCTGCTGTGTTTGCAGAGTTCCCTTCCCCGAGAGTGTCCTTTAAACTCCAGCTCTGCCACAGTTCGGGGCCAAGGGCTGCGATTGGCACTGGAGGCACCCAGTGAGGAGCAGCCTGGGGGTACCAGCAGCTGACACCCCCCAGGCAATGCAGCTCCAGCGCTGAGATCTGAGCGAGCAGCTCGGGGGTGCAGCGCCGAGCGCACTTGTGGGGCTTGATTTGCTGCTTGCTGTATACAAATTGGAGAAACGACTCTGCTCTGACATTTAAATAACAGTGATGAAAAGTAGGCAGGAGCTCCTCAGGAGTGTGTTCTTCTCCTGGTGGCTGCATGCAGCTCCCACCGGCACTGCCGGGGATTTTGCAGATGTATCTGAGGAAGAAAAAGCCTTTTGCATTGCATAACCGACCTGGATTTCTCTGGAGACCAGCGGCTCCTGAAGCAGTTGGTAGAAATTGCTGCATTTCAGAAGTTATTTGTTTTACCTGCATATCAACCTCCAACTTATATTTTTATTCCCCCGGTATATTGCACATCCTGCTTCTGGGAAAAAGCTGGCTCCACATTCCAGTTAAATTGTATTTCACACTGTGCCTAAATACATTTAGTGAGATGAGATTCAAACAATTAAATATGTCTTCTATGATTTTCCCTCTGTTAGTCCAGTAGCCTAATAATTATCTCAACTGTTTTAAT
Source organism: Ifrita kowaldi (assembly GCA_013398055.1). Taxonomy (NCBI): domain Eukaryota; kingdom Metazoa; phylum Chordata; class Aves; order Passeriformes; family Cinclosomatidae; genus Ifrita; species Ifrita kowaldi. Next base: position 39,655 of record VZRS01013276.1, on the reverse strand, counting down.
ATGACTTGCACAGTGTTGTCAATTTATTTAGTTGGAATTAGTTTTCTATTTCTTCTTGTAAGTGTTGCCTGTTTACTTAACAATATTTGGCTTTGCCTAATGATATGTACAGGAGACAGGGCTAAGTGGAACATCAGCTGTTTACATCAGCTCCAACAATTAATGCATGTTAATTTTTAATTACAGTGATTGTACTGGAGGCAGAATGTATGTTTTCTCACAGAACAGATGTACCAGTCAGCTTTGCTGGGGAACAGGCAGATCGATGGGCTGGGGCTGCTGCCAGCCCTGCCAGGGTGGTGGCAGCTCCTGCTGCATGGGTGGATCGTGGTGCTGGACACGGGCCCCAGGACCCGCAGCAGGGACACTGGAGGGTCCAGGGTCATCACCCACAGGGCTTAACCCACCTTAGGGTTAAGCCCAACCCTCCTCTGGTGGGTTTGTTTTCCCAGCAGGCTGGAAGCAGCGCCGATCCCAGTGGGTTTTGTCACGGCTGACTCCCAGCTCTGCCCCAGAGGTGGCTGTGGGGGAGCTGCAGGCAGCACCCGCTGCCCCCACGGCAGAAGAGCTCTGGTTTGCTGTGATTTATCGAGCACCTTCCGTGGGCAGCAGCAGGAGCTGGCGGCATTCCTGGCTGGGAAGACTTTGCCCGTAAACACAACCAGGGCTGTGTTTCTTTGGCACAAATGTGTTGGAGGATTTCACTGTGGCTGTGAGCAACTGTGAAGGGGCAGAAGCTGGGGGCGAATGGGAGCCGTGGTGTGGCAGCTCGTGGGCAGCGATGGGGGCAAGACCTCAGAGCAGCTGGGGGGGCCCAGTCTCACAGAATTCCAGATCACAGAGTTTGACCCAGGTAACCACATCCCCAGCAGTTTCATTCTCTTGTGTCAGGTTGCTTTTGCCTTCAGTGGGTTTGAAGTTCTCATCGGGCAAATGCTTATAAAAAGTAAACTTACCAGAATTAAAATTTTAAGCAGTAGTCTGGTGTAATTCCAGGGAGGTGTAGGGAAATAAGAAACAATATTAAACTGTGCTGTCCTAATTGATTTCAAACTCATTTCCATCAGCAGAGCAGAGTTGCCAGGCTGAACTTAATGCTGATCCTGTTGCACAACATCCTTACCCCGATGTGCACTCTGGCATCTGCTGGGGATCTAAGCAGGTATTAAAGAGTTTAAAGAGTACAAATACTGCAGGTAACAGACTTCTCATGCATAAACCACAATATCCATCATGAACCCACAAAGCCACCTCGTGAGCAGTAAAAGTGAATCATGCTCCTCTCACAAGACATTACATGCAAGTTTATCCTGGCTGTGAGGAGAAGCTGCTGGTTCTGGTGTATCTCGCAGGCCTCCCACAGCAGCAGCTACTGGAGAGAAGGAGAAAACTCAGGGAATGGCTCCGCACGGGCAGAGAGCAGGGCTGGGGTGGGTGGCTGGTGTGAAAAAGCTCTTCCCTGGGAAGGTGGGGAGGGCCCGGCACAGGCTCCCAGAGAAGCTGTGGGGAACTGGGGTTTGTGCCCACGTACAGATGGAATAACCCTGGACACGATTATCGGGAGAAATTCCCCAACCCTGGCGATGAGCTCCGGGAGCACCTTGCTCCCTGTCCCGGCAGCGAGGAGTTGATGGGAACAGCGTGATCTGTTATCTCTGTTAGAGAGAGTGCCGAGGAGTGGGCACTGAGGGGTTGGTTGGGTTATTTATTTGTTTATTTATTTATGTACCCGGGAACCCAGCGGTGTTCAATGCCTGCCAGTGCTCCGGGGTGTGTGGATGCCCCCCTGCTCCCTGTTTTCCCCGTTCCCCCGGCTCTGGCAGGGCTCAGAGGTGGTGCCGGGCTCATACATTTCCTGGACACGGCCGGGAGGGAAAATGCTGAAGCGCACAGAGCGGCTGAGCAGCATCACTCACGGGAGACAATTCCCTCCCTCCCCTCCCATCCCCCGGGTGCCCGAGAGAGGGAAGGGTGCTCCGGGCTCTAATTGCGCTAATTAGTGTCCCTGCCGTGCTGAGGGGCTGGAATGGGGTGCTCTGTAATGTCCCCCCAAGCCGAGGCTCTCTGGAATTCCGATTCCCTCGGGCCGGGGTGCAGAGGGAGAAGTGGCGGCGCCAGTACCTCCGGCTGGGCTCTGCTGCAGGGCTCCACAGGGAACAGCCAGGAAAACAAATGGAAATACTCTCGGAATGGTGGGTTTGAGGCCTGGAAGTTTTCAGACTGCAGCTATCTGGGGCCTCGCTGTGTCTTTTCAAGGACCCCTGGTTCCCTCTTACAGCTGCTCCGTGCTGGGCTGGCTGTGATGCCCCTGGCCCTTTCTGGGCAGGTATCCCACCTCTCTGGATGTACCTTCCTGCTGGACAAAAGCCTTTAAAATTAAAAAATCGTAAGTTTTAGGGGTTTTTATAGCCCTTGTTATATTTGGGGGGTTTTATAACCCCAACTCCCCGTGCCTGCAGTTCCCTTAATGTGGCGCAGAAGTTTCGTGCACAGCTGTGGATTAATAGTTACTAAAAATAATTCTTTCCTGTTATGCATTCTTCTCCCAAATTTTATCTCAGCCTTTATAAACTTCACTTCCCAGATGTTTCACCTGTTCCATCCTGACCCAAAAAGCTGTGCCAGGCTGGCTCCCCCAAGGATGGTGATGCTTCCCAAAGGGGAACTGCTGCTCCCCTTCGCTGCCCTTGGAGCTGGATGAATAACATTCCCCAGCTCTGGAGTGGGGAAGGGGGCTCAGTGTTTGAAAAGAGCTGTTTATTAAACAGCAGTGTCCCCTTCAGCCAGGGCACAGGGAAGTGCTGCCCAGGGCAGGTTGTTGGTGGCCCAGCCAGGTCCCACGTTCTCCATCATTCCCTTGTTGCTTTTGATCAGCATGAGGGATCCAATTCCCCGTGTGTGTGTGGTGTTGAAATAACACCTGAAGTGAATGATTTGGAGCAGAGGCGAGGGATCATTCCTCGTTCTCAGGGCAATCCTCCTCGTGGAGGGTGCCCCATACCCCCACGTGCTCCAGGATGGAGTGGACAAAAGGACTTTTGGAACCTTTTGGATTCCCCATCACAAGAGGAGCGTTTTTCACCGTGCTTTTTAATAAAACCCAAATTGTGTGAACATTTACAAGAGAGATGATGCCTTTTTGCTCTTTATGGCAAAACATTGCTCTAAGCCCATATTTTTTTTGTGGACTTCTCTCAAAGTTATCATTTCTAAGCGCCTGTTTTCATTCTTGACTTATATGAGCTCAGGCACGCAGATGAGACTGGAATGATTAAGGTTTTCTCTCCAGCACAGGAGTAGTTTGCATGTCTGGGTATCTGGGCTTTCTAAATGGTTCTGGGGAATGAGGGACCCACAAAATCACTTTGGGGTGGTGGGTTGTGTTTTTTTAGCAAAGCAACAGTATCTAAAATTGGTGTCCTGTAATCTATATTTCAGAAAGACAGCAAATATATTAGTCCAGGGGGAATGCATCATTTTGAATGAAAAATCGATAAATAACAGCATTTGGTGGGTTTTTAATGTTAAAATATGTTCCTTTTTAATTAGTCATTATATGTATTGATTGATGCTTACTGTACTTGTGATGCCTTTCCTTCAGGGCTTTGTGTATTTCATAGATTGGGAGATGTAAAAATACTTTAAATCAAAGCAGTAAAATAAGCGTAGTTAGAGGGAGAACACGGGGTTTTTTTCTTCATTTACATTCATTACATATTATGAGTTTAATTACCTCCCTCAAATAATCCCAGGCTGAGGGGATGATGCTGGAGAAGGCGTACTTCCATGATGATTTTATTGATTGTGACTGATGGATGGCATCAACATTTCATAGTGAAGAATCATGGTTTTGTTACATCAGGAAAATTAAATTGGGAGAGTTATTTTCTTTCCCAGTGATAGTGGCAGTTAGAATATTTCACCTGTAATGAGATGTGTGCGTTATGTGCCATAGTGAACCACTGCTGAGCCATTAAATATATGTAAATGAAGAGAAACACAAGAGAGCCTGGGCATAATAACGTGCAGAACAGAGAAATGGATCCTGGAAAGTGATTAATTTATTTGATGATGCCTCAAGTGAGGAATTTTAGGTCACAAATGAAGTGACAGAATGACAAATTACCATTTTAAAGAATTTACTGGGCATCATTACTGAACAATTGTCAGGTAGTTTATGGTGGCTGAGAAGATGGTATAAATATAGATCTTTTCCTTATCTGAGATGAATTATTAATCACCTTTTTAAAAATCTTTGTGAGTGATGGTTGGCTGTCTGATTGGAAATAATGTGTTCTACAATTTTAACTAAATTCTAATATGATGTGTAACAGGAATCTTTACAATTAAAGTCTCAGCGGAGAGTGGTAGGAGGTTTACAGTCAATTGCAGTTTTAATGTGATGAAAGAGGAGGAATTCTCCAGCATATTTCAATAGGTTTCCTTAGGTATATTATCCCTGCTGTGATGTTATTCAAATGTTTACAGTTTATTTTCCTTTGAAAAATGACATTCAGATACTCAAATTGTTTTCCTGGGTTTATTAGTTAATGAAAATGAAATTCTGGTAATTACTCCGTTTGTGCTGCCTGCCACATTATCCGGGGCAGCGAGTGGCTTTGGCAGGCTGTGAGCGCGGCTCCTCGCGTTTCGCACGGCTCCTTTTGCTCCGTGGGTGCCGCGTCCCTTCCGTGGGTGTCCCTTCCGTGGGTGCCGCGTCCCTTCCGTGGGTGTCCCTTCCGTGGGTGCCGTGTCCCTTCCGTGGGTGCCGTGTCCCTCCTGTGGGTGCTGTGTCCCTTCCGTGGGTGTCCCTCCTGTGGGTGCTGTGTCCCTCCTGTGGGTGCTGTGTCCCTTCCGTGGGTGTCCCTCCTGTGGGTGC
>VZRS01013276.1:17530-34763 GCA_013398055.1 Ifrita kowaldi | reverse complement strand
GCCGTGTCCCTCCTGTGGGTGTCCCTTCCGTGGGTGCCGTGTCCCTTCCGTGGGTGCCGTGTCCCTCCTGTGGGTGCTGTGTCCCTCCTGTGGGTGCTGTGTCCCTTCCGTGGGTGCCGTGTCCCTTTCCTGGCGGTGGCTCATGCGGCAGCAACCGGAGCGCGCACGGGAACCCCGCGGGGCTGGAATTAACCCTGGTCCCAGGCTCATCCTGTGTGTTTGAGGAGGAATCCACTGCCCTCAGCCTCGGAGCAGGACTTGGGTCCCCGCTGGTGAATTTGTTGCGGCTTCCGAGCTGGAATTGTTATTGAGGATTTGGGAATGCTGTGTGTGCGCTCTTTATTGCTTCTTGGGGATTTGAGGGATTTTTCCCCCTTTAGCTGTGCACAGCTATAAACAGTTGGATATTCCCACACAGCCTTTGGAAAGAGCTGGCTGAGGGGACAGCAAGCACTCACCAAAGTGCTCAGGAAGTGGATTTGCTCTCTACTTCTCAATAGAAATTTATTAATCAGTCTGCTTCTCACACTGTTAAAATTCCGTATTTTTGTAACCACCCTTTGAATTCAAAAGTACTGAATGAATCAGGATAAACTCCACTGCACCATCATTAAGAAAAAGATTTTTCTCATTAAAATGAATTAAAATTAAAAACTAATTAAAATTTTTAAAATTAATATTTTTTCCCAATATTGTTAGTTCATTTACTGACTGATCTGTAAAAATCCCCCACTCTGGTGGGGTTCCACCAGTGCGTAGCTGTGGAGCTCTGGGTCTTAACTCCTGTTTTAGGGGCCGTGTTCAGCCTAGGGAGGGGAGTAGGTGCTCAGAAAGTGGATGCAGGACTGGAAGCACCGCTGGAATCTGCCTGGAAAATCTCTGGTTAAGCCCTGCCCTTCTGGAGGCAATTTCCTTTTCATTTTATAATTTTATACTGAACGTCTTAAATTTCAGATTTCATTCTCTGCCCATTGAAAAGGTAGCTCTAGAATTAAAAACTGAATAAAATTAGCCCTTGTTGACTTTTGCTGTCACCATTTTGCGTTGCCAAAGGGGGAGTAAATCCAAGGGAATTTATTTGGATCCACTTCTGAAGATTTTCTCGGGGTTTTTCTCCCCGACAGGGGTTTGACACTGAGCTGCTTTGCTCTTCGTGCACTCGGCTCTTGGAGCTGATTCCCTGCTCCTGCCGCGGTGCTGCTTCCCAGCACTGTGAGTTTGGCAGGAGAAGAACCACTCCCAGGCTTCAAAAGGGAAAACAGGTGATGAGGCTGCTTGGTTTCAGTTTGCGTGGAAAACAAGCGCACAGTTCCCCCCTCCTGCTGTGTGCTGTGTTCAGCCCGAGCTCACCTGCCTGGAGTTGCACAGAGCATTCCCAGGAAAATCAGTTCAGTGCCAGCCGTGCCCTGTGTTTAACAGCGGGAGCTGGAGCTCGGGCTGGGCTCCTGTCCTTCCCTGTGCCCAGGATTTGCCTGGGCTGCAGCAGAGCCATTCCAGTGACAAACGGGAGCGTTTCCGAGGGCCCCGCTCCGAGTCCCGGAGCGCTGGAACCGCTGGTTCTGTGTCTGAGGGGAGAGCGGGCACCCCCGGGCCCCCAGGGACACCCACTCGGAGTCACAACAAGGAATTCTTTCCCTCCCGTGCATTTCTGGATTGCTCCCTCCGGCTGCTGGGGTTGGTGAGGAGAAGAGACCTCTCCGTGTTCCTCCCTCGTCGTGGCAGTAAATAAAGAGCTCGGCTGCGCCGGGCTCCAGGCCGGCTGGGCAGAAAATGCGTGGAAACCATCCCGAGCTTTTCTTTTGCAACAACAGTTCCTGAGGAGCTGACATTTTGCAGATAACCTGGCGGGGCGTTAAGGAAGAGGTTTCACTTCTGAGGACATGAACATCTATTTTGTCCCTTCATTCCTGCAAATCGCTGTGAAAAGGGCAGTGCAGACCTGGAACCGGAAAATCCCCGGCCTGTTCCAGAGCCTCCTCCCAGGGCAGGGTTTGTTTGTGGGGTGAGCTACACCCAGCCCAGCAGAGGGCTGGCCTTGCCCCGCTGGGGCTGCTTCTGTCTCTCGAGGTGTTGCTGGCCTCAGGGCGAATCCAATCCCTAAATCCTGGGATAAGAGCACGAGCACTTTGCCACCTCTGCTTCCCGGGAGGCCTCGGGCAGGCCCCGCGCCTGTGGCCGTGTGGAGCTCGTAGGGCTCAGCTCTGAGTGCAGTAAAGTGTTTTTAACTTCTCTGTGTGTCTGTCACAGGGATTGTTGTCATAAATTCCCCTCAGTTGTTACTGCTGGGGTAGAAGAAGGTCTGTGATGGATGCAGAGCCCAGTAGAGATCCAATAAAATACAGAACTGTCCTAGTCCACAAATTCTGAGCTTGTAACTTACTGAGACTTGAATCTGACAAACTCCCAATTACCCATACCATAGAAAATTTAATATTTAATAAAACCCATTCTCTGCCCTGTAATCCTGACTAGACACAGCCTTTTAGGAGGAGGTAAAAATAAGGAAGTGTAGAAAAAATACCTGGTGTGTTCCCTATAAAAGATTCAATAATCCCATCTCTGGTGGGATTTATTTGCTCAGGTGGGATTTATTTCAGAGCACAGGACACCTGAGGGGTTTCACTGCTGCCCACTGCAATGGGAACTGGAAAGCTGGAACTTTAAGGGAATAATTATAATGAGAATTAAGAGTTTTATGGATCAGAGAATGCACTAAGAATAAATGCTGTGCTGAGGTGCCATGTGTAGTTTATGATCATGGACTCAAGGTGTGATTTGGATTGGAAGGGAGCTTAAATCCCATTCCATCCCACCCCTGCCATGGGCAGGGACACCTTCCACTATCCCAGGGTGCCCCAAGCCCTGTCCAACCTGGCCTGGGACACTTCCAGGGAACCAGGGGCAGCCACGGCTTCTCTGAGAATTCCGGACATGGGTCGGGGCTGGGCTGGGATGCTGGGTTAGCAGTTGGATTTGTGGTCTTTGAGGGCTTTCCCAGCCTAACAATTCCATGGTTTTTTGACCCTTTTTCACTGTGAGAGGGACTGAGCTCTGGCACAAGTTGCTCATGGAGTTTCCCATCTTGGAGGTCCTCCAGAGCCACCCAGCCCCAGCGCTGGGCATGGGCTCAGGGTGAGCCTGTCTGAGCAGGGGCCTGGACAAGGTGGTGTCCAGAGGCCACTTCCACCCTTGGCCCGTGAACTAAAATTTCATTATCTGCTGAATTTCCAGTGCAGAACAGGAGCCAGGACTCCATTTTCTTCTTTGCCACTGCAGAATGTGGAGAGCTCTCCCTCAAACTCAGAAAGGAACAAATTTGGAGCCCCCTGCTCAGGAGTGGCTTTTCCCAGGTTTTTTTTTTTTTTCATTGAAAAGCTGGCAGCCTGTGAATGGAGGAGGTTTATTCTGCTCCAGCGGAATTCCAGGAGCGCCTGGAGCTGCTGCGGAATTGTGGCTGCATTTCACTCTCCTCTTTCTGTCAGATGATCTGCTTTGTTTTCCACAATTTCTTTTATTCCCCAAAATGTTCTGTGCCAGTGTTGGATTTCTGATACGTGACACTGTGTTAATTTGTGGTTTTTTTCTCTGTGGGGAAGCCTTGATGAGAAATTATTGCAATTTGTGAAAGCTTTATTTGTGCTGCTGATGACTCAAAAGTTAGAAATGCTGCTCTGCTGTGATTACTGGCCTTAAAAAAATGACACAAATGAAAGTGGGACTTTTTGATTCCAGCAGAAGGACTTTGTTTGAGGCAGAGAACAGAAGTATTTTTTATCGTGGGCTTTCGCTCATTTCAGAGGAGCTGGGCTTGTTAATAACTTTAAATGACACAATGAATCTGAAATATTAATCCACTTAGTGCTCTTCTAAGGAAATGGATAAGCAAATGCCAAGCAGGAAACCCTGGGAGCTTTGGGGAAGGAGGGAGTTAAAAATATGGGCTTAAGGACAGGGAAAATAGAAAAATGCAGTGTATTTTCTTTACCTGAATATCCTGGGAAGCTGAGACCAAAAGGAATCCACGTGCTGCCTGCAGGAAATGCTCAGGTGGGAAGGGAAGGGGTTGGCTGGGACATGAGGATGATTCCAAAGCAGGATCCCCATCCCAGACCCCTGAGCCAGGCATTTTGGGAAGGCCACAGAGAAGCAGAGACTGAGGGTGAAGTGTTGGAAGTTTCTCTTTGCAGATTACTTTTTTTTTTTCTTTCTTTTTAAAGGAGTCTCAAAATGAATCTGGGAAAATTAGAAGGGGAATTTACATGGTATTTGAGGGATTTCCTTGGTTTTACAAATATTTTATCTTTTCTATTAAAAAAACCATTAGGAGGTGTGAAAGGAAGGAGAGAAAAGGTCAGGCTGTGCTCTCGTTTGCTCTGGTCTAAGTCCAGACCAACACCTTTAATATCAGTGGAGCCGCTCTGGATTTGCCGGAGCGCGGCCGAGCGGGATCCGTGCCCGGACAGCCACGGCCTGCCTGGGGTGATGTTCTGCAGCATGGAAACGGAAAAGATGGATGAACTCGGATTTTCTGGAACGTGGTGTACAGCCTGGGCAAGCAGAGGGTGTAAAACGCCCCAAAATTTGGGAGTTTTAAAACAGAGGGAGAGTAAAGGTCCAAGATCTCAGGTGGGGCACAGCTGAGTCTTTGTGGAGTCGGATGGAACCAGGAATAAACTTGGTTTGGGGTGTCCATGGGAATCATGGACACACAGAATGGCCTTGGGTGGAGGGGTCCTTAAAGATCATCTCATCCCAACGCCCTCCATGGGCAGGGACACCTGGCACAGTCCTCCCACTGCCACAGTGGAGGGCTGCTAAATGGAAAATAGGCATTCCTGGGAAAACAGGAGCAGGAAAAAAACGTCTTGGGTGCTATTTTAAATTATTTTTAATATGAACTGCTTTCAAATTGTTACCTTTACACTTTGTCAGACCCACTAAGCCCATGTGCCACAGAACCCCTCGGGGATGTTGGCGCGAAGGCCAGGGGCTGTTTTGGATGCCGCAGGCAGCACATCCCGAGGCTGAGCTGGGCGTCGGCTCCAGCAGCAGCTGCTCACCCACCGCTGGCAGGAAGCACAGTGGCCGCAGTGTCCCGGGGGGAAAGCAGCAGGAACTGGTGCAAACTGGGCGAGGCCGGGGGTCCGGGGAGCCCGTGCTGGGCTGGGCACGGCAGCCTCTGGTTCCTGCTCTCCCTTCACCCTGCCTGGGCTTCCCAGCCCTGCGCTTACGTTTTAAGGAAGGAGTGTTATTTCTCTGGAGCAGCAGTGGTGTCCCTAAAACTTGTGATGTTCGGTTGGTGTTATCTTTGTTCATATCAGAGAGAGGAACTGAGAGACCCTTCCCTTGTTTTGGTGGGGTTTTAGGGGGATGGAACTCACACTTGGTGCTTTCTGTGGGTCTGATTTGTGGGGAGTTTTTGTTTGTTGGTTTTTTTGGTTTTTAGGTTTTTTTAACTGTGTTGTATTTAGCAATATCTGGTCCGAGGCACAGGAGCAGAATGCCTGTGAGTGACCATGTGTGGCCTCACACTTTAAAGTATAAAATATTGGGTTTTGAAGGGTTTTTTTTGCCAATGCAATCAATCTTTTTGTTTGTCAGATGTTCAGGGCTGTGTGAGTGACATTCCCAGCCCCCAACAGCCACTGCAGAACTGAGGATGTCTCTGGATGGTTCCCCATTCTCCTTTCCCCGTTCTCCCATTCCTCCCCCTCAGTCCCGTATCCCTGCCACGTTCATCTGTGTTTTCCAACTAAATGAGTGACCCGGGTGTCTCCAGTGGCACAAAGTGACATCAATTACGCTGTGGCACAGTATTTTATCACTGTGACTCATTTTTACGTTGTGATGGGAGCCTGAGGAAGAGCATAGCAGGAATGCAATAACGTCTTGGATGAGTTTTATTGGCAATCCCAGACTGGTTTGTGTTGGAAGGACCTTAAATCCCACCCAGTGCCACCCCTGCCATGGGCAAGGACACCTCCCGCTGTCCCAGGGTGCTCCACGCCCCNTTATCACTGTGACTCATTTTTACGTTGTGATGGGAGCCTGAGGAAGAGCATAGCAGGAATGCAATAACGTCTTGGATGAGTTTTATTGGCAATCCCAGACTGGTTTGTGTTGGAAGGACCTTAAATCCCACCCAGTGCCACCCCTGCCATGGGCAAGGACACCTCCCGCTGTCCCAGGGTGCTCCACGCCCCGTCCAGCCTGGCCTGGGGCGCTCGCAGGGACGGAGCAGCCGCAGTTTCCGTGGGCAGCGCTCACTCGGCCCTGGAGCTGCTGAGTGCAGGTGTTGGGAAAGAGAGCTGCCTTTAGCAGGGCACTTATGCAAATGATAGCCAAGAACATGACAATAAATAAAAGCATTTATTTTTCCTCTCGCCCAGGCCATGCTGGGGAAAGGTGTGAGCCCAGAGCTCTGGAAATAGAATTTGCAAATGTCAAAGACTGCTCACAGAATCCATAAATGCCCCTACTTAACGCAGCTGCCCAATTACTCTCCATGAGTAACTTCCCAAACACTTCTCATCTTGCGCCACACAAATTGGTACCTATTAGAAAAGCCTTTTCTCAGATTTTCTGTTCACCCTCCTTCTCAGATTTTTTTCTTTGGGAAAACAAGTTTTGAGATTATAAACACCTTTTGTTTGCAGGATGCACTAAAAGTCTCCCGCAGCAGAGGAAATGGGAATGCGTGGTGGGGTACCTGGGAGCAGAGTTAATTCCTTGCAGCAGATGTAGCCAGAGAGGTGAATTTTGCACAAGGCTCTGTATGGAGATCGCAGAGTCCCAGACTAGTTTGGGTTGGAAGGGACGTTAAAGCCCATCCAGTCCCACCTCGTGCCCTGGGCAGGGACACCTTCCACCATCCCAGGTTTTTCCTGAAACACCAAACTCTGCCCCACGAGAGTTGTCAGCTCTGCCTGAGCGCTGGCAGGAGGATGTGGGCATTCTGTTGGGTGGTCTGGGGAAACTTGGGTCCAGAGAAAGAGGAGATGGGACAACTGAGGTGTAGTGCTCTCACTCTGGGAAGGGTGTGAGCACTTGTTAGAGCTCCTGCAGCAGCCAGGGCCTGAGGCAGCAGCAGAACGGAAGCGGTGTTAGTGACTGGGAAAGGGAAGGGAGCACGGCCGTGCAGGCAGATCCAGATGGGATAGTAGGAGAAGTTTCCTCCCTGAAACAGGCTGTCCAGGGCAGTGCTGGAGTCCCCATCCCTGGAAGGATTTCAAAGCCCTGTGGATGTGACACCTGGGGACATGGGGCAGTGCTGGCCAGGGCAGCGCTGGGCTTGGATTCAGTGCTTTTAGGGGTATTTTCCAACCTAATTAGTTCTGTGATTCCAAGCTGTACCTCCTTGGAACCAAAAGTTTCCCGTGGTTCAAAGGGCAGCTGAGCACATTTGTTGATGAGATGAGGGCTGGTACAAAGGTCCAGTGGCTCAGGAATTCCCTGCACATCAAACAGTCCCACTTCTGGAGGAGAATTGCTAGAGGTGAGCTTTGCTCAAGGCTTGCGTATGTACTCCTGGTCACTGATTTCAGTGGGAATGAAGCTGAGCTGGTGTGGGGTCCACAAGAGATTCCTCATTTTCCTGGATGAGAATGAGTAATTTGAACACGAGTTTCTTCTCTTTTTGCATTGTTTTGCTGGGGTTTTCCCTGAGCGGGTCCAGCTTTCCTGAGCTCACTCTCAAAGCATGAGCCACAGCACCTGGGTGAGGGGGAGCATTGGAATGGGTCCAGAGAGGAGATGGTGGGAAAGGAGAAAATGTGAGAAGTAGCAACAAAATTATATTTATTGATTTTTTTGTGTGTGTGTTTATGCACATTGGTTAAAATGAGTGACTGTAAAATGTGAGCAACTGAAGACAGGTTTGAATTCCAGCACTCAGGGCTGCAGGGATCATCCTGTGGGCTGGACCTTGAACTTGAGCTGTCTGGGAGGCAAAGCTGTTAAAGAGCATCAGGAGTGTTTTGTGTGCATCGTTTGTGGGGAGGTGGGAGGGAAGCAAGCTCCAGGTACAGGTGGCTGTGATCATGGCAATCCCTTGAAAATCGCCCATTAGTTCTGTCTAATAGGCTTATTCTGAGAATAATGGTTCTGCATATCTTTGGAAAATTCACTCCGAAGTCTCAGCGTTTTCCGTGTCTTGCCTGGAGAAAAATCGCTGCGCTTGAAAATCAGGAATTGTCAGTGAGCGTTGTCAAAACAACTTTATTTTATCAAGTCAAGATAATGTTGAGAGAAGTCTATACCCACTTTAATTGCTTTGACATTCAATTAGCAAGACATTCTACTCCTCTCCAATAGAGTGAGCTTCTGTGTGGCTCACAGGAAAACCCGGCTGGAAAAGCACCAGGGGATGTCATGGGGGCCACGTTCTGGCACCGCTCACCTTGCCCAGCTCCTGCTGACGGACTGGACATGCCCCACTCCCCACTCCTGGAAATTCCCAGGAAACTTATTTCAGTGCTTAACTCTCCCATGTTGGTTTTTTATTTTTTTTTCCTCTGCCTCTCCCTCCTGGCAATTTAAATCCCTTATTTTTTCCCCCAATCCGCCATAAACGTAAAAAACTGATTTTCCTCCCGTCTTTGCTACAGCTGTCGCCACACTTGAAAATTGTTATCATGTCCTCCCCTAAGTGCTCTTTTTTAGGATAAACAACCCCAATTCTTTTAATCTCTGCTCAGATGTCAGGTTTTGCAGGGCTCTGATTAATTCCGTGGCGTTCCTTGAGGTGCATTATGCTGGGTGAATAATGGCCCTTGTCCCCCAGGGTAGGTCATTTATACCCGTGGCCGGATATTTATTCATTTAATCACTGCCCGACGTGCCCGTTGACGCAGCAGCTGAGCTCGCGCCACCACCAGCCCGGGACCACGAGGAGCCTCGAGAACGGGGAATAATTAAACCTGATCAATACATGTGGGACTTGTTGGAGTGAGCCTGTGCTTGGGGAGCTGCACCTGTTGCACACAGAGGGGCAGCGCGGCCTCGGCGTTGGCCAGGGAGCGACCCAAGGAGTGGCACGAACCTGGGCTCGTGGACGGGGAGGAAGTGGAGGAGTTGGAGCAATGCTCTGGTTTTGATGTGTAGGCTTCCCAGACCTGGCCCACAGGGAGCTTCGCTCACTCTGGGAAATCGTTAAGGATTTTAAAGATATATCTCAATGAATAGATCTGTGTCAGCGTTCTGTTAGATGCTGGAGGAGGTGTGAGTGAGAGCCTCTGCACTTTGCAGGTTTGCAGGTGCCCAGAAGGTCTTGAAAGGTGCTGTAATTAATGCAAATGTCACAGACCCCCTCCACTGGCTGCCCTTCCTCTCTTATCCTTCCTTGCTTTCCGTAGGGGTGGGACCTGAAGGCCACCAAGTTGCAAATATTGCAAATTTTGTACCTTTAAACCCCTGTAATAATAAATCTAACAAGTGGTGCAACTCTTGCCCTGCTCTCCGTGCCAGCAGACCTTGTTTGTGCTTGCTCTGGCACACTGCAAACAGCTCCAGTGTTCTTGGATTGCAGTTTCTCCTCTCTCAAAGAAAAAAATGGGGGTAACTGTGTTTTCCTGCTGTGACGTGTTAGGGATTAACTCATCCTATTTAAATTAAAGCATCTGAGCTTCCCAACGGGAAGTGGGGCACAACAAAAGAGGGAGGGTTGGATGCAGTTTCTCCACTCTGTTCTTTGGATACTGTTCATATGCTGTTCTGACAAAAGCTGAACTTCAGTATTTTAATTTTAAGTTAAATTTAAATTCTAGCTTTAGTCTTAGGAGACGTCATGATTTTCTTAGATTCATTAGAAACTTGATATTAAAAAAAGCTACCACAGTTATCCCAAGGAGAAAAGTCAGTGGGTGAATGGATTTGAGTTTTTTTCCAAATCAGTGAAAACCAGAGAGGAGTGAGACAGAGTAGAAGCTAAAATAAAATGCTTGGGTGTGGTTTCTCTGTTTTCTGGAACTGAAACATTTGCTAGAACTAAAGTAAACCGCTTCCATACATTTTTTTCGGTTGTTACGGAACTTATTTTGAAACTTTTCTCCCTCCCTGCACATGCAGCAGAGGTGGTGGTTTGTCATGTGGGATCCTGGAGTGGTTTGGGGTGGAAGGGACCTTAAAGCCCATGGGCAGGGGCACCTCCCACTGTCCCAGGCTGCTCCAAGCCCCAGTGTCCAGCCTGGCCTTGGACACTGCCAGGGATCCAGGGGCAGCCACAGCTGCTCTGGGCACCCTGTGCCAGGGCCTGCCCACCCTCCCAGCCAGGAATTTCACCCAGCAGGCTGCGATTTCTTCTCTCTGATGACAGGAGGAAGAATTCTCGTGCTGAGTTATGATTTCATGATCTGCCACACTCCAGCCAGGGCTGCCAAGTGAGAGACCCACTTGGCGATCTTCGGTTTCCATCTCCCAGCTCAGGCGCTTTGGGCCTCATTTTGAAAGGTGCCAAGTGTCTGCATCATGCAAAAAGCAGGAGAGACGTGAATGAAATGCCAGACTTGCAGAAAATAAAGAGCAGAACTCTTTCTGGAAAACAATATTTTCTGTTCTAGCTCTGCATGTGTTAAATATTTGATATTTTGAGCTGGAGAAGCCGCATTTGCAAGTGGCAGTTGATACATGTAAAGCATTTGTCTGTCTCCAAAACAAGCTCACAGAGAAGGATGGGCTGAGGCAGCGTGAGAAGCGTCAGGAGAGATCTTCAAATTCCAAAGTCTCTCCTTTTAACCCATAAATATTTACACTCCACTTCTCTCGCAACATCTGTTCCGAACGCGCCAGCGAGTAGCCCTGGAACCGTACATCTGACACTAGTATTGAAACTGATAAAGAGTAATAATTAATGGGGAATTTGCACGGAATTAGCTGGCTCATTTGCATGTTCAGACTGTGCCATTTCGGAGCGTGCTGTTGTTTGTGTGGCCTCCCAGGCGCGCGGGCAGGTGATCCCGGGGAGCTCCTCCTGCAGAGTGGGGGCACTTCCAGACATTTCCCGGGGTTCAAACCCTCGCTGCCTCCAAACCTGTCATCTTGAAAAGCCATTTGGCGACGGAGTTGTGCTTTTTTCCCTCCTTTGAAATGTGTAAAGCAAATTTCTGGGATGTAAATGAAGTTGTGTTGAGGGAAGATCTGCGGGGTCGGGCGGTGCTGCGGTGAGGGAGGGGCCGCAGCCGAGGGCGTAGGCACCATCCTGAGAGGCTCTGAGGGAACGGGGCTGTTGCTTTGCTGTCTTAGAATATTAAAAAAACCACCAGAAGAGATGGGTATTGAAATGTTTGATGCTCAACTTGCACCTCTTGTCTCCTCCGTAATCCACATTTCTGTATGAATGATGCTCCGGGCAGCAGATTTTCCAGCTGCAGTTGTGTGTGATATTCTCCAGGTAAAGGTACTTCTGAGCAGGAACAGGCACTTCCAGGCTTTATCCTATTTATTTTTAATATTTCCCATCGTGGCTCAGCTTTGCAGTTGTTTTAATGATAAATTGTGGCCACTGTAAACAGAAGTGCTCCAATCATGGTCTCACTGCACGTGTCTTTCATGGCTGTGCTGCCACAATAATGAGGGATGGGAGATAATGACTTAAGGAAAAAGCTCTGGATTAAGTGGGACAGTAAATTAGGCATTTATCTCTCTCCATTGGAAGCCTGTTTCCAGTTCCCTTCGAGGTCTCAGCTGAGCTCTATTTAAAAGTAAACCATGTCGTATTTCACCAAGCCAGCCCACTCCATAGAAATCAGCATATAAGCACTCACATTAAATTACCATATTACCCAGGAGGTCCTGGTTTTCAGGAAGGTCAGAGTTGAGGTGTATTAGCAAGAAAAAATAAGGTTATACCATTCCATCATTTTACTGTGCATCCAGAGGATGGAAAATTCCCACTTCCTCTGTGGCTCTGTTTTGTTTTCCCCCTCCTGTGTGTTTTAAATTCGGGTAATTTTTAGGCCACAAGAAAACTGGTGTGTACAGAAACCACACACCTGCAGTTCCCCCTCGAGGGGGAAGGGTTGTAATGGGCTGAGAGTCACTGGGGTGGGTTTGGCTCTGCATTCCCTCAGCATTCACTGGGAAACTCTGGCCAGGAGGATTATTAGGGATGCAAAGTCATGGGACCCTGGCTTTGGTCAGTTTGGGAGGTTGAGCTCCTTGTGGGGGGGCTGGAGATTGCAGGATGGAGGAAACTGTTCCCCACAGGAACAAATCCACCCCTCCTGGAGAGACAAGGAGGTTCCTAAACCATGGAAGGACTGGGACGGGTTTTGTTATCCACCAAACCAGGCCAGGTTTTGTTATGCACCGCTCTGCTGAGCTGGACTAGAATTAGGTGCCAGTTCTGGGTTTTCAGTCCATTTTCCAGTCCTGACTTCAGCCTAATTTGGGGGTTGGACCAGATGATCTCCAGAGGTCACTTCCAGCCTGAACAGTTCTGTGCTTCTGCGGCATCTGCAGAGTTATTTGGGGGGAAACAGGAAGGAATTGGCTCCTTTGCGTGTGAATCCCGGAGGTGATGCTCTGCCCATCCCCGTCTCCCCTGCTCCATGGGATTTCCATGAGGTCTCGTGTTCAGTGCCTGTGGATCTGCAGAGGGATGGCAAATTTGTCAGTAGTGATTAAGGATATATTTTTTCGGTGCTGGCAGAAGTATCAAAGGACATCTTTAATCAAGGATTTCTTGGATTTTCCTCCTCTGACCATCCTAAGTTCCTGTTTGAAGGGATCTCAGGGAATGGCCCTGCTTTCCAGGCCTCCTGCTGCCAGGTCAGCCCTCTGGCCTTGCTTTCAGTAAGAGCTGAATATCAGTAAACTCATTCCCAGAAGTTTGTGCTGGAAGTTGATCTCCCAGTTAGTTCCCCCGTAGGTCAGAACACCATTAATAAATTGCATTAGGTGTTGAGGCAAAGGTTGGAGAAGGCAGAATCCCAATCAGTATTTTACTTGGCTACCATATTCAATTAAAATATGCAAAATTATATATTTCTGCATATATATTTTCTCTCCGTGATGTTTTCTCGAACAAATTTCCTCTGGCTTGCAAAAAGTAATGCAGAAACATATTCTCAACATTACAGACTCCACAGCTGAACCCAAGCAGGGTCAGAGGGGCCAGCTTTTGAGGTGTCAGCACCATGGAAGTTGATAATCAGGAACAGGAGGCTGATACCATGAAAATATCAATGATTCTAATTGCTGCCAATTCAAGTCCTGACCTTCATTTCTAACAAACTTTGCAGATTAATTCAGACCCGAGGTATTCATACAGCATGGTCTGAACTGGTTTATAACTTCCAATTTCTCAAGTCCAGGATAATGTCGTGAATGAAACTTCAGCTGAGCAGCTCCTGAACACTGCAGCCGCAGCAGGACCTGCCCAGGGAGGTGTCCTGGGTTTCCCAGGCTGCTGTGGGGGAGCCCAGCCCAGAATCCCAGGATCACTGAGGTTGGAAAAGCCCTCTGAGGTCCAGTCCCCTGTGCCCCATCCCCACCTTGTCCCCAGCCCAGAGCTCTGAGTGCCACCTCCAGGAACTCCTTGGACACCTCCAGGGATGGGCACTCCAAACCTCCCTGGGCAGTTCCAATGCCTGAGCACCCTTTCCATGGGGAAATTCCTGCTGGTGTCCCAGCTGAGCCTCCCCTGGCACAGGGAAGGGCTGTTCTGTTGGTTGTGAATGCAGCTGGGCTCCAGCCAGGGTACTCAGAACACTGGGCTGAATTGCCAGACCACAGCACTGAATTCCAGTGGAATCCACGTGCTGCAGGAAGCCAATCTGTGCCAGCCTCTTTCCTTCTAGGAGAGGACTCCTCTTCCTCTCTGCATTTCCCAAAGTCCCAAGACCCAAGTTGCCCGTGTGCCCTGGAATTCCGGAGCTGCCTCTTTGGCAAGATTTACACCCCTAACCTTTCTGCTGGCACCTGGGACTGAACTCTGGTTCTTGAGAGAGGTGATTAAAGCCACCGTGCCCGTTCTGCTTCATTTTTGAGAAGGGAAGGAACGTCTGCACTGCAGCCGGGGTTCGGCTCTCTGCTCAGCTCAGCAGATTTTTTAATGTCAACAATTAAGAATTGCCATTAAAGAGTATCACAATCAAAGAGTGTCTGCAATCCAGGACGAATTAATGAGGTACACTGAAACCTCCACCGTGTTTCCATGTTCCTGGAGATGCTTTCTCCCCTCTCTTCCTCAGTGAGCCCACCTGTAGCCATTGCTGCTCTTCTTAATGCATTTAAACAGAATTACTCAGCTTTTACTGTAGCGGTGAAGAGTGGGCAGAGGCAGTGAGGGTATGGATCACGGATCTGGAGCATAACACCCAAACCTGCTGCTGTGGTGTCACCTTAGGGGCTTCCCTGGCACTTCTCTGCCTCAGAGACCTCCAGCAATCAGAAAACTCAAATCAAAGGTGGCATTCAAGGTAAAACGTTCAGTGCAATGGTTTTATTGATTTATACAGAGTCAGGGTTTGGCCTCCATGCTCTCCCTAATTTCAGCACAGATTGGGGTCTCTCTGTTCTCCTCTCCAGGACTGCACCTGTGGCACTTCTGCCTTAGGTGACACTTCTTAACTCAGGTATAAGGCTTAATTCCTATTTTTATTTAAGAAAATACCAAAGAAAACTCTAGAGGTTTTTTTTCCATTGCATGTGATATTCCAGCAGCTCTGCTCTGTGCTGGTGACGAGCAGAACTCAGATCCCACTCCTTCTGGGAGGCTGCTGAAGCAACAATTTCTACCTTGAACTAGTTCTGTTTCGAGTCAAACTGTGTCAGAAAAAAGTAAGAACCACCCACTGAAGCCAAACAACAACAAGAAGCCCCGACTGTTTCTCCTGCGAGGTGTGAACTGCGTTTCCAAACACATTTGAAGCCATTTGCTTTTTAAATTCCTGCCTGCACATTTTGCCATCCTTCCTGATTACCACAGAGCAGAGTTTTCAGTGTCCTCTCCACTTGTGCATTTCTCAGGTGTCTATCCTGGGAGTCAGTGTTACTCTTGGGAGTAAAGCCCCTCTGGGAGGGAGTTCTTATTCTCAGAAAAACTTTGTTCAGTGAATTTATGTGGAGCTTTGTGGTTTGTGCTCCTGAGAAAGAGTGAAGTGTGGTGAGGGGAGAGGGTGATGCCAGCGGGGAGAGCCAGGGGAAGGTGGGCACAGACTTGGGCTCACCTTGGGCATCTTCACTCCAAGGGAGCAGTGGGTTTCATTCCTTGGGGATGGGGACTCCAACGCCCTCAGCTGTTGTTGCAGTTGCAGTGCCTGAGCACCCTTTCCATGGGGAATTTCCTCCCGATGTGCCTGAGCCTCCCCTGGCACAGCCTGAGGCCGCTCCCTCTCATCCCTTGTTCCCTGGGAGGAAAACCCAACCCCCCCCCCGGCCCCAACCTCACAAAATTCCATGGAACAACCTGGCTGGGGAATGGACCCCAAAACCTTCGTGAAGCAAGGCTGGCATTTGAGTAACCATAATCAAATTTGCATTTGAGTAACTGTACCCAAATGTTTGGATTTGAAGCAGTGTGTGAATGCACACCTTGCTTTCCAGAGAGCCCTGAACTTCATGAAATAGAGTTGATGGGTGTGTTGTTTTTTTGAGTGAAACATTGGTGGCCAAAGCCCATGGGGGAATTTGGACACAAAGTGGTGGGAGGTGGTTGCAGTCTCATCCCAAAGTTGGCAGACTGGAATGCTCTGTTGAAAGATAGGAAATACTTATTTTATTATCAAAGGATTTTGGAAGAGGAAAAAAAAAAGCATTTTAAAAATTGTCTTTCAGCCTTAAAAATTGTGTTTTGTTTCATGTGTGGGCAAAGGGAACATGTAGCCAGGCTGGGTGGGGTTTTTTTATTATTTTTTATTATTATTATTTTTTACTCTCCAGAAAGCACTGGCAGCTGGATTGCTCTGATCAATAAAATTATAGCACGGGAGCAAGTCACAGTTTGTCTGCAGGTTCCAATCCAGCTCGAGGGAGGTAATCAATAACTTTGTTTATAATGACATCTAGCTGGCAGCGTGGGGCTGCTGCTGAGCAGCCTGACCAGAAGGAAGTTGGAGGGAGCAGTAATGATATTGAAATCACCCTGTGAGGCTGGCACGGCCTCTGCCCAAGCAGATTGAGATAAAATAGTGAGGCAGGGAGGGAGGATGCCCAGGTATGAGGGGTTTCTTGGAAAAGAAGGGCTTCATTTTGTGATTCTTTCTGATGCTGGTGAAGGATTCCAGCCTGTCGTGCCGTGGTGATGTTTGTACCTCCTCCCACTGCCCTGGCAGTGCAGCACCACGACTCAGGAAGGTCCCTTGTTGCTCACAGGGAGATTTTCTGCTCTCGCCTCTATTTTTGTCAAAATGCTTTCAAGTGTCCACAAGCTCCTGGATCTCCTCTGTTCGTCTCTTCTCAGCTTGTTCCTTGGGAGCAGATTAAAATCCCGTCTCTGCTTGGTCTGGAATATATGAGGGTGCTGGAACAGACGTTGTTGGAGTGTTCTGTGGAGAAAGCAGTGGCATCATAAGGCTCTTTAAAAATAATTCTGCTTTGAACTGTTAGAGATCTTATAGAAACTTTGAAATAACATGATAAATGCAAAAACTTGATAGTTTTTAATGACAGTGTGGTACAAACGATCAGCCAAATGCAGCGTGTGCTGGGGCCTCTGGCCTGGTGTGCTGTGGGTGGTGGGGGCTGGTTTGTTCCTGGTGTCTCTGATCACTTGATGTTTAATGAGGAGTTTGGGCTCAATGCTGCATCGCCTGGTCCTTGGCTGCCCTGCTGGGCTGTGGATGATGATGATGATGAGGAGGGTGTGGATGATGAGGATGAGGATGATGACGAGGCCCAGGCCGTGTACCTCGCCTTGGCCGTGGCGGTGCCGCGCTGAGCGGTGCCGGAGGAGCGGAGCAGAGCGTCCCAGGGTCACTGCGTGTTCCCGGGGCCTGGGTTAGCGGCAGCTGCCACCGCCCGCTCCGGGCTGCTCTCACGGCCCGGCCGCGCTAATTGCAGCGGCCTTTCCCCGGCAGCAGCGCCGGGCTCTGCGCTCACAGCGCTGCCCGTCAGCCCGGGCGGCACCGGGCCGGCACCGGAGCGCCCTGTGCCCCTCCGGGCGCACCTGCGTCCAGCCCGGCCCCCGCCGGCTGCCGGGGCTGCTGCGGCTCGGGCAGCGGAGCGCGGGGGTCTGACAAGAGATCCATACTGTCCTCCCGGGCGGGAGCGGCTGGCCGGCCCGTCCGGGGGGTGT
>VZRS01013276.1:0-17214 GCA_013398055.1 Ifrita kowaldi | reverse complement strand
CATTGTTCCCCGGGCCGGGAGCCGCTCACCCGCGGCAGAGTGGGCTCGGATCTCGCTGATGGCACAGGGGAGGAAAGAACGGCGGCGTTATCCCCTCGGGAATGAAACCCCGGCAGGGGCCCGGGCTTTGGACCCCCTCGCTGATGTCGGCACCATCCGTGGCTGTCGGTCCCGGCTGTTCCCGACGTGGCTGCCTGGCTCGTNTCGTGCTTTATTTATTTATTTATTTATTTTTTTATTTATTCGGTGCTTTTCTGTGCCGGAGCCCAGAGCCTGCGGCTGCCCCTGTCCAGCGGGTGACAGAGGAGCCTCACCCCGATCTCCACCCCGTCACCCCAGAGCTGGGTGAGCCACCCTGGGAGCCCCCCCAGAGCCTTTTAGAGCCCGCCCCGACAGCTGTGCCAGGGGGCTCAGGGAGCCTCTGCCACACTCGTCCTTATGGCCGGGTGTTATTTGCAACACAGGAATAATAACAATAATAATAATTACAATAATTACAGTGCCAAGTGGAGACAGCAGCGGTGGTGGTCCAGCAGGGCAAAAGCAGACTCTAAGGGGAACTTAGAGAAGGTGGCCTGAATATTAATTTAAAATGCAAAATTGTCATTGATTCACTGGCGGCAGGGTGAGGAATTAATTGTTTCCTTACTTGTGCTGTTTGGGAAGTTAAGAACTAACCAGGCTGTGCTTCACTTTTGGTTTTTTCTGATGGAATACTGATAGAGCCGGAGGGATAATCCAGGCTCAGGGAAAGCAGGAGGCTGGGGACAAGGGCCCTGCCACGGGTTCATGGCTGCAGCCCTTTTTGGAGCATCGCTGGGTTGGACTTGATGGCCTTAAAGGTCTTTTGCAGCCTGAAAGACTCTTTGATTCTGTGATCTCCATCTCCACGTGCACCTCTGTGCTCAGCCGTGGTGACAAAGGAAGTGCTTTTTTTTCTCCTTTCCTTTTAAACGTGGTTTATGGCTAATTACATCAGAGATCCCAAACAATCCTTCTTACATTTGCATTAATAAGGTGTCTCACGTGATCCCTACTGAAGGAGGAGTATACATCAAAGGTAGATTAAAGGTTGGTTAGGCATCAAACTATGTTCTATATGTAAATTTATAGCCATGATGTGCTGTGCAAAGATAGCTCCCCCTCTATTCCTGTGCTCCTAAATAAAATTAAAAATTCACAACTCTGCTTTATGGGATTTTAAATGAATTTGATCTCTCTTTTGGGCAGGGCAAATAAGTGTTTTGTGATGTATTATTTTACAAAAAAAAAAAAAAAAAAGACGACCATCGTTCTGGCTCATTTAATTTTGCAAGTGAATGATCTAAGATTAACTACAGACTAGTCAGTGCAGTTTAAAAGCTGAAAGCAATTTTCAGCCATAGATGGTAATGCCACATTTAGTCCACAACCGAATGACTCTAAATGACTGAGCTGCAAGGTCTTTGTATATGACCACAGGGCCTGATAAAGCCATAGGAACACAGTAAAAGCACAAAAATAGTTCCAATTTATTTGGTGCCATCACCTTAATGAGATTAATACAGACGTGTTCATGTGCCTAATTGGTGATTTTGTTTTAACTGGTAATGAAGGATTAAATCTTCAGGCAACAGGCTCCTTGCAGGAAAGGGGATTGGAGAGAAAAGTTTTTAATTATAGAAGGCAGCTAGTGAAATACACCACTGCAAAGTTAATAATGCATCTTCAATAAAATATGTTATATATATATAACATATGTGTGTGTTTGTTGTGCCTGCCACTTCCCTGCCTGCCTGAGCAGGGAATTTAGGGAGTGTTGGTTTGGGAGACAGGGATGGTGCTGAACTCGCTGTGCGGCGTTGGCGTCTTTGGGTGCAGAGGAAAGGGAAAGCTGGGCACGGTGCTGGAAAACCCAAAACCCACGGGCTCCATGGATCGAAAATGTTCCTCCAGCCCTGCTGTGTTCCCTGGAGCTGGAGCAGGGTTTGGGGAATGCCCGTCCCAGCTCCCTTGCTGCTCCAGAGGGGGAAGTTCAGCCGGCGGTTCGGCCCTGCCGGGGCCAGTTGTGAGCAGGGAAATGTTAACACCATTAACCCGCTGCCAAAACACAAACACCCAGCCTGACTCATTAAAATCTAATTACGAGGGGGCAGCTGAGCCTGGGCTCGCTTTTGACTCAGGAATCTTGCAAAAGACACCAACGCAGAAACCCAGCCCCAGCCCAGTGAGGGCCTGGCACATTCCTCCCAGGGAATAATCCTGTCTGCCTCCTGAAATGGCTCTTGTGGTCATTTGAGTAAATTTAGGGGGTTTTTGTTTTGTTTTGTTTTGTTGGATTTTTCCCTTTCTTACACGTCACACATGGATGTAGAGCATGGGCCTGATGGTGCTCTTGAGTAGAACTTTCAGTGGAGACAATGGCAAGGTCTTTAACATCTTTGATTGAAGATACCCTTGCATTTTTTGATTGTTTGTTACTTGAAATTTCATGTGAAGATGGTGGATTTTATCAAGCAAATGGCTTTTTCTTTAATAAAAGAAAAGTAGCTTCTGAATTTGTCTTGTCAGAAGAGCAGCTCTGTCGCCTGTTATTTGTAAAACTTCGATCTTCTCAATTTTCTTCTGCTTTCCACAATTTTATTTTGCCACCGAGAGAGGAAAAAAACAAAAACCAAACCAAACCCTAAAACATCAAGAACAAAAAGATAGAGAAAAGATGAACCATCAGAGCATCCTCTGGCAAACCAAAGTCCATCTCGATGCTCCGAGTGCTCGTCCCATCCTTCAGCCTCTGATGATATATTGGGAAGCGCTTTAAGAGGACTCTGGGAAGCGGCAGGATTCTCCCTTCCCGCCGAACGGAGACGGGAATATATTTTACATCCCTGTCAGGTTGAACTTTAAGCCATCTCGGCTGCTTTCTGTGTAATTTCAGCATCCAGCCCAAATGGCACCACGCTCCGCTCGGTTCCGGCTGCCTGGAGCCGCGGTGCTCCGGCGGCTCCGGGCGGCGGCTCCGGCCCTGCGCCGCATCCCGCTGTCCCCGCGGCGTGTCAAGCCATTACAGCGGGGCCCACAATGTCACCCTGGTCTCAATGGTTCGTCAGCTGAAGGATATGGTTAACAAATGTAAACCCAAACTTCAGAGGAGCTGCTTTTCTGTGCTAAGTGATCTGTATTCCCTGTGAATTTACT
Source organism: Ifrita kowaldi (assembly GCA_013398055.1). NCBI lineage: Eukaryota > Metazoa > Chordata > Aves > Passeriformes > Cinclosomatidae > Ifrita > Ifrita kowaldi. The sequence goes on along the minus strand of VZRS01013276.1, from coordinate 14,037 downwards.
TTCCCCTAACCCCGTGAAATTAACAGTACTTTCTGACATTCGACCTCCCGACCTCCCATATAATAAGAATTTAAAAAGCACCATGCATGAGTGTGTCTGTGTAATGCAAAACTGGGAAAAATGACCATGTCACCGTTTTATTATACAAAACCTTCTCCATCTCCATTGCATGCTTCATATGTGAGTGCTCGGTTCGGAGTTATTATAAAGAAAAACACAGTTTTAGCCGTAATAACTCACCGCTCCTGACTTTTATAGACAATAAATTGTAGCAAACACACATTGCTGCGGCAGGGCCCCGCACTCCATTAATGCAGATATTTACTGGGATAAGTGTTAAAAATAGGCTGGGGGGAGAGGCCGGAGCAGCGGCGGCTCTGGGGGGCCGAGTGCCGGGGGTGCGGGTGCGTGCACAATGTGTAGGTCTCGAGGTTTAAGAGGCAGAAGCAGAAAAGTGTTATGTGGAAATGATTTTGCAGTTATCAGGCTCAGGGGATGACAGCCTACAAGAGTAAGAACAAGGTGCTATGTGGCTTTTTCTTCACTGTGAAGTAAAGATTGGCAGCTGGAAGTAAGGCTTACAGGCAGACCTGCACACAGGACCTCTTCACCCAGGACTCATAATCACTACTCAAAGGAAAACGCATTTACCAGTAAAAGGCGGCTGTAGCCATCAGAAGTGTGCTTAAAACACCACTTAAATATCACTTTATACGCTATTACTTGCAAACTGTGGCTTGGTATTAAATTATACTTGCATAGGCTTTTGCTTAGGTGCTGATAATGCTTTTGAGGTTGCATTGGTGAAGAAGAATTTAGGCTGCTTTACAAGAGACGTGACTGGAATATCCCCCGGTGCTGACAGTGACAGGGTGAAAAATTGCAGAACTGTACTTTCTTTCCCCATATAGATTGTAATTTTAATTGTCATTGTGGCCCTTCTGTTTTAATTATGGGACTTCTTTGATATATACCAGGACATCGTATTGAATGAAAATATGGTGCTATAATAGTCTCTTTATAATTAATGACCACATGTAGATCTTGGTGCATAAAAGGAAAGGAATAAATGAACAATTTATTTAACTAGGTTTTGGATTTCTTTCTGTCTTCCAGTGAATATAAAATGATCCTGGGGCTTCTGAGGCTGTTTGATGTAAGAACTGCACTGAATAGCTAATAAAATTACATTGGTGTAGATTACTAAACATATTAGGTGGTTTTATTTAAAAATGTTCCCATTACGGATGGTAAATTTCCCCTATTTACCGCGTTAGCCTCCCTGGGCTCCCGATCCCGAAACAAACGAGCGTTTTCTTTCGTTTATTTGCGAAGGCCCTTAAAGAAATTAATGCAGCTCTGGCTGGCGGGGGCAGCGGGGTGGCAGGTGAGCTCTGACGTGGGCTGCAGGTACCAGGCAATTTGTGCGTCCTCCACAGGCTGCAAAGGGCCCTTCCTCCCCCCAACTTCTGCCTTCGGAACAGGACGGATTCCCGTTCTGTTAATTTCTGGCTCAGTGACTCGTCCTGCGCGTCCAGGCTTACACAGGGGTGGATGTAGGAAAACAACAAAAATAAAACCGAGCGGTAATTTTGGGTTTTTCTCCTTGGTCCAGGGAGGAGAAGTGAGGCGGCCCTGGCGGGGTGCCACACGTGGGCCCCCGGATCCGTCCCGCCGCCGTCCATTCCCGCAGAGCGGGAGCCTCCGCGGCTCCCTGAAACGCAGACGTGTTTGTCCAGTGTCTGTCAGTGTAAAAGTAGAAAATATCCCCTGACAAGCTTCTGCTAATTTTATTGCGGCGCGGCGCAGCGTGCACGCAGCCGGGGCGGGCGGCGGGGTTCAATCGCCGAGCAGCAGCGAGCGGGATCGGCAGAGACAGCCGCTACCCTGGGGTCAGCCGCGACCATGCCACGTCCATGTGATGTCTACTTGGGGTGATGGTGTGTAAATAAACGTGGGGAATTGCAAATCTTGTCATGGCCACGCAGAGCAGCTCAAGCATTTAAAGATGGTTGCCCGCAAACCTGACTGGGAGGTGGTTGCTCTGTGTGGTGGCTGAGGAAAAACTCCCCTCTGCGCCCGAGTCTTCTCCTGGCTGACATCTCGGGGAGCACTGACCCAGCACGGCATCGCTGAAGGGATTAATCACCAAATTGTTTCTCATTTTAGCGGAAAGTAAAGAAACTGAGCGCGCTCCAATATTGGTCTTTTAAAGCCGGGCTCTGCCGGCGCCGGCTTTGTATTTATGTTATCTGACTTGATTTATTTGTTTTTTAAAATGAGGTGAGGAATCTTAATGTCCTACTGTTTAATGAATTTGGGCGCATTAAAGTTCCATGAGGTCTTTTCATTATTATGAACTTTGCTAATGTTGGAAAATAAAATATTATAGAATTCACATTTTCTGCTTATGAAGCTAATTTTATTTAAATACTCCTTACAGTGGTCATTAAAACACACTTAGGTTTTGCTGCCTTCGACCAGTCAGATGTATTTTTTGCCAGTTTTACATTTACACATATCTGTTTTTCTGTTACTTTTCCCACATGACAATTACCTTTCATTACAAATTTATAAAATCATTTACATTTGAGCAGTTTAAATGTTTCTGCTGACATTTTGTAACTATTACCCTCTCCTAGAATGGCATATGTTCAGGCAGTTAATAAAAAATTAAATGGAATAGCACTAGACAAGGTGAAGCTTTGTATCAGAGTGTTCTGCACATTTCTGGAAATACCATCTTTGTGTTGCAAACTGTGAAGTGAGGTTAGGGCTGTGCCAATATGTGTATTTGTCAGAGCTGTCACAGAGTCCATGAACCAGCCAATCACTCCGCTCTTAATTAGACAGTTACACCGGGCTTTTTAGAAAGCATCCTCATGTAAAATGGTGTCTGAGCTTCCAGAGAGGTGCGGGGAGCACCGGGGGCACGGAGCAGCAGCATCACAACACTCGCTCCCCGGCTGAGGCAGAGTTTGCAGCTGCTGGCTCCTCGTCGTCGAGGGATGGAGACGGTGGAGCGCAGGAATCCTCCTGGATTTTAAGCAGGGAATGTTGTCTGAGACTCTCCGAGGCAGGAGGCAGAGAAGCTGCCCGGCTGAGGGGGATTTAGGTGCGACGGTCTGTGTAGCACAAATAAATTAGAGTGGCCACTTATTAGCAATAAAATTAGAGGAGGGTGTGCCTGAGCTTGCCTGGGGGCTGCTGGGCAGCGCGGGTCACGCGTGCCCGGGGGAGGCTGGGGAAGCTGCTCTGTGCCACGCTGCGGCTCTCGGGAACATCTCCTCATAAACCCGACCCGGCTTCACAAAGATTGTTACAGAATATTCCACCAAATGCAGAATCTGTGGCCAGGCTTAGAGCGAAGAGAGCAAAAACTAGGGATAGAGAATAATCCTGCCTGCCTGCTGTATTTCAGTTTCCTTTTTAGCTCTGGATCAAAAGGCATTTGGGATTTTTTTTTTTTTTTTTTGAACAAACCCCAAAATTGCAGTTCTCCATTTCTGACCCAATGTGCAGTTTACAGCTATATCATAATCCTGTGTTTAAACACGAAATTCACGAAGATCCTTTTTAAAAACACCCGTGGATTTGCACTGCTAGGAGGCAGGGTTTGCCTAATAAGTGCGGAGTGGCCAGGAGGGATTATTAGTGTTTGCCACGAAATTCACCTTGGGATACGGCTGGGATAAATTCCTCGGCTCCTTGTTTAAGCAAAGCAGGGCAATATTGAATTCAGAATACCAGAGAAATTCCATTTCCTCTCTGTCTGTGCCTACACTGCTTTGTTTCCCAGCAAGTGCTTTGGTGATGTAGGAAATATTCCTGAAAATCTGTGATTCCCCTTCTGCCCAGGGCAGGCTATTCGCTGTGGCGCAGCTTGGAATGAGCTGTTAATGGCCATCAAAACCCCAAGAGCTGAGCAGAAACAAGGAGTTCTTTGTGGGGTCCCCGAAGTGCAGCCCAAGAGGGGGGTTCAGCTCCGGCTCTGCCAGCGGAGCCGTCGTGGGCCGGGCCAAACTTTGAGGAACTGGATGAGGAAATAGTTTGGGGTGACTGGCAGGGCTCATCCCGGTGCAAATCGTTATTCCAAAGGCGTCTCCAAGAAGTTTTAACAGTCATAGCAGATTAACCTTGCCTGGGCATTGGGAGGCGAGTCAGCTGATGAATTTACATGCAGCCGGATGAAAATGCTATTTGGAGAGAGATTGAGAGTTTATTTGATTAAATCCCTTTCTCCAATACCTTGACCTCTTTCTTGTGAAATAATCAGAACTGTTTAGCAAGAATATTCTGGCATTAATAATGAATTGCTTTGGAGCAGGTTTTTCCTGCTCTGGACCCAACCCATCGGTGCCCGTGCTTTTGGGGGGACGCGGGGATGCCGCCGTGCGGAGCAAGCGCCGCGCGGAAAGGGCTGAAGAAACACATTTTAATTTTTCTTCTGGAATTTACAGTTGGATGGACAATTTACAAGCCAATGTATTATTTAGGAAGTGCATTCTCCTGGCACATCTACCAGCAACTCTTGTTTTTCGTGCCTCGTGGATGGAAATGAGGAGGGAAAGCTGTGCCTGTCGGGTGGGTCACGGGGTCACCGGCACGAGGGGTGGTTGGATCCGGAGGAGGGGAGGCTGGGAGGGGATCTCATCAATCCATACAAATAACTCCAAGGGCTGGCAGAGGACAGTGCTAGACCCTTTCCAGTGGTGCCCAGCGACAGGACAAGGAGTGATGGCCACAAAATAAAACACCAGAAGTTCCAGCCCAGTGAGGGTGGCGGAGCCCTGGAACAGCTGCCCAGGGAGGGCGTGGAGTCTCCCTGTCCGGAGACATCCTAAACCCACCTGGATGTGTTCCTGTGTCACCTGCTCTGGGTGACCCTGCCTTGGCAGGGGGTTGGACTGGGTGATCCAGAGGTTCCTTCCAGCCCTAATGATTCCAGGATTCTGTGGCTGGTTCTGGGGATGTGGAGACTCCTTTTGGTGTTTTTAGCTCTTGTGCCGCCTCCATGCCCACCCTGGGTCCTGCAGCGGCAATGCGCCCTGAGCCCAAACCTCCCTCCCTGGGAGCACTGTGGGAACACCATCAGCTCTGGGTTATTTATTTTGGGAAGAGTGTTTGGCAGTCGGGATCTGGAGCCACATCTGTGACTTTACAGCATTCCTTGACTTCCAGGTAACGAGGTGGCTGCGGGTGTTGATGAGGAGGCAGCTCTTACCCGAGCAGGTGCTGTGGAGCTGCTTGAGGTGCCCCAACGTTGGTGCCAGAGCTCCCTGAGACACCTCCTGGCACCGTCACCACGAGGCAGTGGTGGGATCTTGGCTCCCACCTAAATTTAGCTTCGTTATAATTTGTTTCTTAATAACCCATGCTTCACTGTAATGTGTAAAACGCTCGGCTCCAGGAACAGCCCCATGCCAAAGCTGTACAGTAGCTCATTTGCATTGAGCAATTATATTATATTACAATATATTAAGCTGCAGAAAACCTAATCTAACATGATAATTTCAAATCATAATTTACAGTGCTTTACACGGAGCATACAAGGCAGGTTACAATAACACGTTGCCGTTCCACAGCAGCCAGGGAAATTATTTACTCATCTATTATTTCATTTTCCAAAATGTTCTGGGTGCATTTCATTTATTTATTTATTTATTTATTTCAGTCCTATTTGCTGAATTTTACACTGGATAAATAATTTTTGCTTATTTATTTCAGTACTATTTACTGAAATTTGGTGACTGGAGTTTTTCCTAACAGCGATTTAGGCGGAATATTTGCATTAAATGGGGAGTGGTTTCTGGGAAGGGAGGCTGTTCCAGCAAGTGTAGCTTTATCCAGATATTCTTTGCTGCTAAAAACAGAAGGAAAGGAGGAAGGCTCCGTGTTTTAAAGACTTTATCCAGGTTGTGACACAGCATTTGATGAATCATTTAATATGCAGCTCGTGACGCAGAGTGTCAACAGCTGGCTCCTGTTGCAGCCTTTGTTTGGAGCTGGCTCCCAGATAAACTTCGGGGAGCAGCAGCCTGCAGTTCCCAGAGCTCCCAGTCACTCCAGTATGGTGAATAAGCTTTGTCAAATGTCCGCTCGTTCAATCTAGCAGGAAGAATCCAGAATTAAAAGGAACATGGGCTCCTTAGCAACTGGTTTAGCAGTTAATGGTTTAATTCTGGTGAAATTTATTCCTCCAGGTAGCACTATTTGATCTGAGTGGGTATCAAATACTGGGACTGAGTTTGCAGCATGGAGGGGAGCGAGGGGCCTGTTTTGAGTTAAGAGAATCCAAATCTTTTACATTCAGCACGGAAAGGAGGAGGCTGAGGGGAGACCTCATGGTGGTCTTCAACATCCTTATGAGGGGAAGTGCAGGGACAGCTCCCATCTCTGCTCTGGGACCAGGGACAGCACCCAGGGAACGGCTGGGGCTGGGCCAGGGCAGATTTAGGTTGGATCTCAGGGAAAGGTTCTTCCCCCAGAGGGTGCTGGGCCCTGCCCAGGCTCCCCAGGGAATGGGCACGGCCCCGAGGCTGCCAGAGCTCCAGGAGCGTTGGGACAGCGCTGCCAGGGATGCCCAGGGTGGGGTTGCTGGGGTGTCTGTGCAGGGCCAGGAGCTGGATCAGTGATCCCTGTTGGATTGATGATCTCCCTTCCAGCTCAGGATGTTCCATGGTTCTGTGGTATTATAAAGAGCAGAAGGAGAATCTTTTTACCTTCAATAACATAAAACTGCGTAAAGCTCCTTGTTGCTCTCATCCCTCCCTCCCCTCTCAGAATCATGGAATGGTTTGGGTTGGAACTCTCATTCCACACCTTCCCCCCAGTGTGCAGTCCCTGCAAATCAATGTTTGGGTGTTGATGTGTCCCATCTATGTCTCAGGGGCAGAGTCCAGGAAATGCCTGAAAATAAGAGAACTTGAGATCTAAGTCTTGGGTTGTTTGGGGTTATTTTATTTTTTAGTTTTAAAACACACTGGTACAGTGATGGTTTGCACTGGTGTGGGATCCACCCCTCTGGGGGGGATTTTGTCTCGGAATTAGCCCCTGTTAGGAATGCTAGGGAAAGAAGGACCCTCAGTTTTGGATGGCAGGCCTGTTGTGTAGCAGGAGTGGCTCTGTTCTCTCAAGCTCCTGGTCAGGCCTCGAGGCAGGGCCTGCACTGGTGAGCGATGCCTGGGCCTCTGTCCTGCTTTCCACACACAGAACCCCTTTGCAGATTTTAATCAAACTGTGCTGGATCACCCTGCACAGGGATAGCAATGCTCCAGGCCTGGCAGTGCTGTGCTTCCCTCACTGGGAATATCAACGATGGCACCGTGCAGTTACAAGGGATGTTGGCAGTTCCTGTGGCACTTGTGGGACTCCCAAAACTGGAAATTCCCCTGAAATCGTGGGATGCAAAGGCTGCAGGGTTTATTTGGTGCTTCTGTGAGGAGCATTTTATTTGTCATGACTGTGTCCATAATCATGGGCTCACCAAGGCGTCACTCTGGAAGTCTGGGTGACTGGGAGAGGTCGCTGCTCTTCCTGGTGGAACTGGTGGGCTCTGTCTTCCATGGAGCTGCGTTTTGGTGGATCCAGCTCAGTGCTAAAGGGTTAATACAGATCAAATCTTGATGCAAAAAATCACCATCTCCCAATAAGGCTTTCCAAATTCCCATCTATTTCATTTTCCCACTTCCACTCTCTAGGTGTGCAGTCAGACCATTACTGGCCTTCTCTTCAGCCGCCCTCTCTGACCTGACTGTCCCAGGACATGCTGGCCCTTCTCTCTTCCACGGTGACTGTGATGGACAGTGTGAGAGAAGGTCCAGCCCTGGATGAGAGTTGGGCTTGATCATCTTAAAGTTCTTTTACAACCTGAATGATTCTGTGATTGCTCTCTCCTCATCAGCCTCAGATCTTCACTTGTGTACAGCCTCCTCAGAACCTTTGAGTTTTCCTCTTTTTCTTTCAAACATTTTTTTTCCCAAGCTTTCCCCCAGACTTTCCTTTCCCACACAGAAGGTTGGCTGTGCCCTGCTTTTCCTTACCCAAATTTTGCTCTGCTGTGTCATCACGTGGAGCTTGACCTTTGCCATGCCCTAAGCTCATCCTCTGGGCATCCTGAGAACCTGCATTCCCATCCCTAGGAACTTTTGGAGCTCAACCAAAGCTCACTTTTCAGTTCCAACGGCTGAAATGGGGACAAAGTCTGCGACTTTGCTGGATCCTAAGCCAGTCTCTTAGCACCTGGCAGGAGGAAATGCGATGCAGTTTCTCCACCTCGCGCTTCCAAGGCTCATCTTGCACTGAATCCCAATGGCAATCTGCAGCTCGCTCTGCACTCGGAGCAAAGGCAGCAAACAACAGCATTTCCATAGAAAGCCTGTGCTCCTGGTGTCCCGGGGAAGTTGTCACTCCGAGCAGGGACGGGGTGCAAAGTGTCACCTGCTTTTAAACACTCCATGGATTCCACGGCTGCGGGTTGTGAACCAGCCCCGCCCCCGTTGAACCGTGTCTCCTACCCTGCTCCTTCTCCTGGGCTCTGCAGAAGAACAAACAGCAGTCAGGGAAATAAATGTGTAAGAAAGGAGTAAATCCCGGAATGAGATGCACGGCTAACGAGCTGCACTGGCCTCCCAGTACCAGTGGAAGCACAGAGCAAAGTCAAGGCAAATACTCCATCCAGCCCGTGGTGTTCTGTGATAAAGTTCACAGACGAAGCCACGGGATGAAAAGATGAATTATGGCTGAAAAAAAAGCGAAAATTTGCCCTTGCTTTCAAATATGTTCCCATTCCCCCTGCTTTTCCAGGGCTTTCAGAGCATTGTTCCCTGAAAGGGAAGGTGTCCTTTGTTTCCTGATCCCGATCCCTGGAGCTGCCTCCCAGGGTCCGTAGGCTCCCCCAGACTCCAGCAGGTTGACTTCCAGCCATAGCAAAGCCCTGGGTGAAAAGTCCTTGAACTTTCTATTCATTGTCTGTCGTCGTCTTTATTAGGTTTAAATTGATTGACTCTGCAATGCCATTACAAGTAGAATATTTCCCAAGTTATTTAGCTGGGCTCTATTTTTCCTGGGGACTTGTAATATATTGGATCCTCAGCCCTGACAGAGCTCCTGTTAGATCAGGGCTTCTCATGTCTGAGAGGTTTCGGGTCATGGCTGCAAAGTTCTGCCTGGTAATACCTGTGGGTTTGGGAAACTGTTCCACGTGTGCACTTGGGACATGTGAAAAGGCAATGGAAAAACAGAGGAGTGGGACCTGAGTGACACATTCTCTTGAGCTGAGACTCAGCAACAATCAAGGCTGGAAAATACCTCCAAGATAATGATCAGTGTAATTTGCAGATTGTTAGAGAGACAATGCCAGTGCACCCAGCAGATCCCTGCAGTCAGCGTGGAAATGCCATTGCACAAATGAAGACCTCGGAATACTTTTGTTTGCTCCCAGGGCTCAGACAACCCCACTTCAGGAATTACTGCTGGCTGTGGGTTGGAGTCACATAAATTACAAGGAGACATTGTCCCCTCTGTCCCCCAGGCATAGGGTGCTGCTGACACCCCAGGCAGGGCGGGGGGCTGAACCAGATTAAATATCCGGGAGTTTTAAATGTCCTGGGCTGTCCCTCCCTTCCTTTGCCTTCCTGCCTCGTTTCCTACCTGTGCCTCCTCACGTCCGGAGACACTTGGGCGTTGACAACACAGGAATGAGCGATTCAAAGGCGCTTCACTGGGGTTTTAAAGCAGGGTGCGGGTTTCAGTTGTTCTCTGTGCACTCAGATCTCCAGACTCGCAGCACCCTCGTAGGCTCTGTGCCCTTGGCAGGGAGAGCCCCGCGGGTTCCCGGCTCAGCCGGGGAGCTGCAGGTGGGGACGGGAGGTGCCGAGTGCCTCGGTGTGGGCAGAGATCACTCGAGTCGTGAGCAACTCAAGTGCTGCTATTTCAACTCAGAGAAGAAAAAAAAAAGAAGAAGTTGCTCTTTTTCTCAAGCACATTCTTCTACATTTCCACGTGTCTGAGCATGTGAGAGTCCCCGGGATGTAAATATTCCTCTTTTGGCTCCCAGACAAAGCTGACGTGGGGATCATTAAGGATCTCCTGGCATTCTTATAGCAGGGCAGGTGTTGACGTTTATGTCAGAACTGGGGGCAAACGTGGGTAATTCCATCATGAGCCATCCTGGGACGTGCCGGGGGCTTCCTGATGGTGCCCAGTGCTCCCACCCTGCACCAGCACCGGGATCCGCTGGATCTGCTGTACAGTGAGGAGCATCACTGGGGGATTCATCCCAAATTGTGTGGTCACCTCCAACAGCATGGTGAACGTGTGCTTGGTCTAAATGCTCTCTCTGCCCAGAGGGACTGTGGACTCCCCTGGATCCCTGGGAGTGTCCCAGGCCAGGCTGGCCGGGGCTCGGAGCACCCTGGGGTAGTGGAAGGTGTCCCTGCCAATGGCAGCGGTGGGATGGGATGGGCTTTCGGGTCCTTCCAACCCAAACCATTCCAAATTATGGGGGACAATAATCTCCTGTGGAAAAGGCCCCAGTGATGAGGAAATGCCATCACCAGCCTGGCAGCGCTGCTGAGGAGCAGAGTCAGCTCCTGTGAGCGCAACAGCGCCGGCATCAGCCCATCTTATCAGCAGGGTGGGTGAGATAATGCCGATAATCTCGAGTTCCCCGTTACTCGAGGTGTTGTTAACACCTCACAGGAGTTTGGAGGCGGACGGGCCCACGAGGCAAGGAAAGATATGTACATATATCTGTGTGCAGAGGAGCTCTTACCCTTTATTATGCAGGTATTTTCGGGAGTTTGAAATGCCACCTTTGGAACAGAAGATTCCGATCGCACGCGGAGGGAAGGGGGAGAAGCTGGGAGGCCCCGCTCCCCCAGCTCACTTGAAAGAGCACGCTGGAGGTAAATTAATTGCCACAACTCTGCCGAGATGAGATCTCAGCCTGGCTGAGGGGCTGGGAGCCTCTCCGGGTGCCGTGTGTGATTAAGGGGATGCATAAAGGCTTTTTCCCGTCAGGAGAGCGCGGGTTCACAGGTGCGGTCCCTCCGCGGCTCCTGCGGCTCGTGCAGCTCGGTGTTCCAAGGTGCCGCTGGAGCCCGTCCCTGGCCCCACTCGGGGCTCTCCCGTCTGAAAGCACACTTGACTGCTGGCTTGTTGTGATAAGTTAGGACTGGTTTGAGTCGGGTTTAAGCAGCGATTGAGCCTGGTCGGGGCATGGCCGTGGCTGGGAGCACCTGGCAAAGCCACGCCGAGGGGAAGCACTCCGGAGTTAACAGCCTTTCACCACAGCCTTAAATTGAGATGTTTTTACCCTCTGTTTTCTTTCCCGTATTTTATTTTATTCTTCTCTCATAGTTCCCCCATCCCCGCAGTGATCAGCCCTGATATACGAGAGGGATTTTCACTTGAAGGACTGTGCATCTTTAAAATGTCTTCCCTTTATTCTTCCTAGTTCTTACACATGTAATTTCCCCTTTAATTTGACATCATTTAACGGCACATTACACGTCAATGATGTGATCTGTGAATATTTACAATGTTCGTGTCATTTTTATTTTCTAATCCAATTTAAGTAGCTCTGCTTTTTATGACATCATGAATTCTTCAGTCTTTTTAGTCTTTTTGGAACTAATTATTCCATTAGTTCCTTTGAACCGGCTCCGTGTTGTCAGTCATTTTCTCCCCGTTTGATCACCAGACCTTTGCTGCCCTCCTTTGCATCTGCAGCCGGAGCTGGAGGAGGCTGTGCCCCGCGCTCGGAGCTGTGCCTGTGCCTCACCCCGCCCCCAGCACGGCTTTGCTGCTCTAAGGAATCCTACACAAAGTCCTTCAAATACATCCAGCCGAGAAACTCCCCCCGACCGCGTTCTCGTGTCCTCGCAGGGAATGTTGTGTTGTGCCTTGGTCTCCGGGCTGGACAGGACTCCCTTCCCAGCTCCTTGGCTTTCTGCTGGTCCATCTGCCAGGAGCTGGAGCAGGAATCGGGGTGTGAGGGCACAAACGGGCCAGAAAACCCCAAGTGGGTGCAGCTCCCGGCCATGTGGTCCAGCTCCCATATTGTGACTCGTGGGTCAGGGGAATTGTTAATATCGGGCCTTGCTGAATCGCCGGGAGATGGGCTCAGCTCGCTGAGCATCCAGGCTTCCCGAAGGCTTTCCCAGCCTGCCCGTTCCCATCCCAAGGAGGCTGGAATGTGGGACAGGAGCTCCCGGGCCGCGCTCCAGCGCAGATCCCGGCCCGGCCTCTCCCGGCTCCCTTGTTTACTGGGAATGTTAAACATTCCCTCTGTCATGCTAAAGAGCTCTGCTGTCTGTTGCTGCCCTCTGTAGTGATAGAGTAGAGACCACACGGTTCTCCTGAGCAGCAATAATTCTGTTTATTGGCAGTCGTGAATGCATTACGGAAATCAGCGTGCCTGCAAACCCAGGGCTTTCCCACTTTTTCCTTCTGTTGCTCCCTTTCCTTTAGGATTACCTGATCTTCCCCAAATCACCAGACTGATGGGTCTTCGTGAGCTCTTTATTTTTATTTCTTCTCAATTAATGTTTAGAATTTGTCAGGATAGCCTTTTGTAGCTGACCTGCTCAAAGTGCAGCACCTTAAAAGCCATAAAAACTCAGAGCCTTTTACCCTCAGAAAAGAGAGAGGCTGCTCCTCTGGATTCCACAACACGATTGTTTTTCTGAAAGGGCAAATGGACAGAAAATCACAAGTGTTGTTCATTGTCTCCTTTCCTTGAAACTTTAGATAAAGCAATTTTTTTTGGACACAGTCAGTTGTAAAATGCAGATTATTTGGGGAATAAAAAGCCAATATTGGCCTGTGTCTGTTGTCCCACCCCTTCCAATGTTAAGCAGATTTCTCCTCAGTGTTTTATGGCAATGAGTGCAATACAAACTGTGATTGCTGAGCAAATAATGCTAGAAAATAATGCTGGAATTACCCTGCCCCCCCATGTTGCCATATTTTATTTTATTTTTCTCTTGGTATAAAAATTCAAATAATTAATCTTTAAATACTGAAGATTTTATAAGACTTTAAGTAAAATTGGACTGTGTATCATAAACAGCAACCCACATGTTTTAGGAGGTGGAGTGGAAGTCCCTCACTTTGGTGTTTTGGACAGGTTTTTACTCAGTGGTGACTGTGGGCTTAGTTTTAACTTTGATATAATGGAAGGTAGCTTGGTTTGCTAAAGGCCATCTCTGAAGTTGGCCCTGGCCATTGTCCAGGTCACACAATGTGTTCAACATGAGGGAATGGTCCGGTTTGGGAGTGTGGAGTGTGTGGGATGTGCTGTTTGGGGTGCAGGAGCTTCGTTTGAGGTGCTGTTCAATGAAATGGGGAATTCCCACCTGGGGATCAGCAGGACTGCACTGCTGGCTGGAAGAGGAGAGATTTCCATGGGATATTGGGAAGGAATTGGTCCCTGCGAGGGTGGGGAGGGGCTGGGCTGGAATTCCCAGAGCAGCTGTGGCTGCCCCTGGATCCTTGGAAGTGTCCAAGGCCAGGCTGGACAGGGCTTGGAGCACCCTGGGATAGTGGAAGGTGTCCCTGCCCGTGGCAGGGGTGGCACTGGGTGGGATTTAAAGTCCCTTCCAGCCCAAACCAGTCTGGGATCCATTAAAGACGTTGAGGTGTCCATGGTGTCCATGTGCTGCTGCAGCTTGAGGCTGTCCCTCAGTGCCTGGTGCAGTTCAGGTGGGGAGCTCAGCTATGGGAATTCTCCATCCATCCATGCATCTATCCATCCATGCATCCATGCATCCATCCCTCCATCCATCCCTCCATCCATCCCTCCATCCATCCCTCCATCCATCCCTCCATCCATCCCTCCATCCATCCCTCCATCCATCCCTCCATCCATCCCTCCATCCATCCCTCCATCCATCCCTCCATCCATCCCTCCATCCATCCCTCCATCCATCCCTCCATCCATCCCTCCATCCATCCCTCCATCCATCCATGCATCTATCCATCCCTCCATCCATGCATCCATGCATCCACGCATCTATCCATCCATCCCTCCAT